>JBBPCZ010057304.1:0-12453 GCA_037974445.1 Brycinus macrolepidotus | reverse complement strand
TCCTGTATGTGTTACTGTGAGGGCCTATGGATGTCTGATTCCTGTATGTGTTACTGTGAGGGCCTATGGATGTCTGAATCCTGTATGTGTTACTGTGAGGGCCTATGGATGTCTGATTCCTGCATGTGTTACTGTGAGGGCCTATGGATATCTGATTCCTGTATGTGTTACTGTGAGGGCCTATGGATGTCTGATTCCTGCATGTGTTACTGTGAGGGCCTATGGATGTCTGAATCCTGCATGTGTTACTGTTAGGGCCTATGGATATCTGATTCCTGTATGTGTTACTGTGAGGGCCTATGGATGTCTGATTCCTGTATGTGTTACTGTGAGGGCCTATGGATGTCTGATTCCTGTATGTGTTACTGTTAGGGCCTATGGATGTCTGATTCCTGTATTGTGACCCTTTGGTGAACAAGCCAGTGCTCTATTTCCATTTACCATGTGTGTTTGCTGCTTGTTTTCTTATTTTCACATTAAAACCAGATCCCTAAACTCCTGCATGTGTGTCCCTGTTGCGGCTCCCACGATTCAAACTTGGCTACATTTGCTCACATCTCCTAAATTTCCAAATAGCTGCTAATAGCCAATCAAACTTCAACAGCTAATACATGTCTGTGTGAATTGCCAATATTAATCAATTTGTTGTTTTTTTTGTTGGTTTATTCATAATGGCATAGATGTTATTTACCCATTTTTTTATTTGCACTGCTCATGAAAGATTGAGAGTGATTGGAGGTCTGGGAGAGTTTATCTCAGAAAGGGCTGCATTTCTCATCCACACTCTAGAAGCATTCAACAAAATGAGAATGATGTAATGACAGTAGTGCAACCTCAGTTGGCTGCATCCCTGGTTGTCTGCACAATAGGTGTGGCTGTTTCAGTCACATGTAATTTCTGAATTTGTAAAGCATTTTTATATAAGCCTTACAGATTTTGCCTACCACACCAGATGCACTGGGCGGAAGCCACCATAGATAATGCTACTCAGCTTCTTATTACTTCTGTACTAGGTTAAACCCAGATCTAAACTGTAATCCATAATAGATAATAGGTGTTTCTCCTGAGAAAGGTGTCAGTCTAAAGTGTCAAATGCCAATATAAGATGATTTCCTCCATTCTTCTGACATGGTTTGGTCTATCTTCCAAATTCATTTTGTCTTTAAATCCTTGCCTAACCTTTACAAAATGAAAATTTACACTAACAGTGAAATATGCAGTCTATCTTTCAGGCTGTTATTATCACAAACATCAATGCTCAGTATCACACATTAACCGAAACACAAAAAAAACAGATTACATCATTAAAATCGTAGTCATTCTCTAAACTTCAGCCATGGTCAAACTATGCACCACAATGTAGTACATCTAGTTCTATTTAGAGGACAATTATCATGTCATGAGTGATATAGGTGTTGCAGAAATGTTTTCTTTCAGAAAATGAGAGGATAAATTGTTTGTTTCCTCGTGCTCTCCTTATATTACATTTTGCAGGAGGATGTGACAAATTGGTAAAAATAGAAGAAATCAGGACGGGCCAGATACTTTTTCATGGCACTGTAACTTGCATAAGTGACCAGTTTTGAGACAAACTTTGCATGTACTTCATTATCAATGCACTGTAACTGCTCAGCTGCGTAGAACTGACCTGAGCTCAACTTCCTTGTATCGCTCAGATCCCTCGTATTGCATTCTGCCTGTTTCCTGATGCTACTGGCTGTCGCTGAAATTGACTTCTGAGGCACAGATGCTTTCTCCACCAGTGGTCTACTTGTATTAGTTAAGAAGCCAAACTGTTCCTTCTCTTCATTTCTGCACAACAACCCATCAACGAGGATCAATGCAAGGCATTCCAGGACAACACATTTATAAGTTTGCTGAAGATCAAAGATGACCTCCATTCAATTCATAAACTCTTTCAGACACTTACACTTAATTGCTCTAGCGTCACACTGTCAATTTAACTTGCACATTCTTCTGAATGTGTCTTTCTAACACTCTTCTTCTGTTCTTTTTCCTGTCTTTTCTTCGCTCCCTTCTCTTTCCATCTTTCATCTCCTTTCATCTGAATCAGCAGTTATAAAAAAAAAAAAAAAAACGTCTCCCAGAATGACTCTGTCAGTTAAAGCACGAATAAACAGCTATAATCCTCCACGGATGCAGCTGATAATATGCAATTTGCACAAAGCCTGATTACCCAATCAGTACGCACAACATATCTGCCAGGGGGACCTCAATGCTCCCTGCCACGAGAGAGAGAGAGAGAGAGAGAGAGAGAGAGAGGGAGAGGGATAAAACGAGAAGGGGACCGAGAGACATAAAATGAGAGATCTACAGAGAGACAGACCGAGAGCAGAGGTGGTCCAGAGAAAGAACAGATTAGTAGGCCGAAGGTGGCTGTACAAAGGCGACACCTTGCAGCCATAACTGCTTGGATAGCTTTTGTTCCGCTGCTGCTGGCAGAACAGCCGGCCAGTGATGAAAGAATCATCCTCAGGCCACTGGGATGGCCCACACATTCATCAGACCTGCTGAGTCATCCGTTTTTTCCGGTCCCCTTCCAACACGTTATCCAAAGTGGCTAATCTAGTCTTGGCAGTTGTTGGACGTGTTGCATCGGAAAGGGCGTAAGTTAGTTTAACTTGGCCCAGTGAGTTTTCCCTGCACCCCTGACCACTTCATTTTATACAGACGATTTTTAATCATTGCTGGTAGGTGTCGACAGTTCATTTTAATGCATTATGCGCTCACTGTCCACTGTCCAGAAATTTATTAGAAATTTCTATCTTGCAGGTACAATTAGAATGTAGCCCATATCTTATTGCTTAGTTTGTGTTAGCCATCCTGTAGTCATTTATCAGTGGTCAGTTTCTGACCATAGACCCACTTTATTGATATTTTTGAGTGCGCTGACTCAGCAACACTGCTGTGCCTGATACTCTTGTACCGCCATCACAAACACTATCATGACTCTACAGGCAAAATATCAGTACAACTGATGCAATCTTTAACTATTTACATATGGAGGTTTTCCACTAGCACAAGGAACCATGCTGTACCGTGAACAAATGTTTTTCTATTACAAATACAGCGACCCGTAGCCTAGACATACCCAAGCTGCTCGACGGCAGGGCCAAAAGTGGGCCGCAGCTGAGCTGACTGCATCACTGCTTTCTGATTGGTCCAAAAATGTCATGATGACAGGCAAACTTGGAAAGAGGCCTTTTTTTTTTTTTTTAACTACCCACATAAAAAAACAACAATGGAGATACAAGCTAACAATTGGGAAGTGGATGAAGTACAAGCACGACTGTCTGTTTGGGCTGAAGATAAATTTCAGTGGGAGTTTTCTATGAAGCAAACAAATTTATCTTTAACACTGTGAGATACGTGAAGGTGATCCAGGACATCACTAACAAGTTCGCTGGGTTAGGTTTTTTTCGTATGGCTAAATGATGTTGAGAAAAATAAAAACTCAAACAAGACTATAAATAATAAAAGACCACAATAACAAAAGCAGCTCTGACAGAAAAACTTTCCGCCGGTTCGACTCCATGGACGCGGTTTTGGGACAACCGGCCATAAACTGTGGAGAGAATTGAGTCAGAAACTCCGTTACCGGACTGAGATACACTGGAACATCAAAGTGTATTACTAGTTCTGTACCATCACAGTACAGTTTAGATACAGCACGGTTCCTGTAGACCTGTGGAAAAGAGTTTTTATATAGTGGAGGTATAAAGTAAGTGTTTCTAATAAAGTGCATGATGAAGCATGTTTGTATGGTTTTACACTACATCAGTGGGGCATCTTTGGATTATAAATTGTGTTTTTGTGCTAGATAGTGATAAGCAGATAAACCTTTTATGACCACTGACTTAAACCTCCTGGGACAAGTCTTTATACATGTTTAAGCAGGTTTATGTCGGTTCTCAAGAAGGGTTCATGTAGGTGTCAGGTGGTCTTATCTTAGTCTCATCTGACCAAAGCACTCAGTTCCAGTAGTGTTTAGTAAACTCCACTCGTTCACGTTTGTGATTGTAGGACAGAAAAGGCATTAGATGGCGTCTAATGGTTGTTATAGAGACTTGGTGACCCCAAGATGCCACTCTTTGCAGCAGTTCTCTAACAGTGAGCTTTGGAGAATTTTTTACTTCCCTTACCATCCTCCGCACTGTGCTTGGTGGATAGATAAACCTCACCCAGCCTCGTTTGTCACAGTTCCAGTTGTTTTAAACTTTTAAAACTTTTAATTATTGCTCTGACTGCGGATATGGGCAAGTTTAGGCGAGCAGCTATTTTCTTGTAGCCATTCCCTGACTTATGAAGATCAACACACTTCTGCCTTACTCGAACGGCATGTTCTCTCGTCTTTCCCATTGTGAAGAGTGGCAAAGAGAAATGGGCCCCTGTCTCACATCACATTTATACCCCAGAAACACAGGAAGTCATGGATTACTAATTAAAAGTTGGTGGATCAACTTAAAAAAGGAAAGTATAAATTACAAAAATTCTTCAGTCACATTTATTTTATAGGAATTGTTAGGGGTGCCAATAATTGTGGCACTGGTGATTTTGTTAAAAAATAATTATTTCTTAATGATGGATTTTTCTAAATAATACGTCTTTCTTGAGTTAAAGATTAGATTTTTTTCTATTTTTGTCAGTGTGAGAATATGCTAGGTCATTGAGAAGTTTGTTTTAAAGCCTTTTACACATCCTTATTAGGGGTGGCAATGATCGCAATGGGCGCTGTATAAGGATAAAAAAAAAAAAAAATTATTGTTAATTGTTATTAATTATAAATACTTAATTATATTATTAATCTAATTGCAGGATTTTTTTATCATCTTACTGTGTTACTGAGTACTATACTAAAAAGAATGGGTTTCTTCTTGAGGAAATTAGAAAAACTGAAGTACTCTTTAGTACTGCCATGCAGTAACACGCTGTCTAAAATAAGAACAGCACAGTGTGTGTGTGTGTGTGTGTGTGTGTGTGTGTGTGTGTGTGTGTGTGTGTACATAAACCCCGTAAGCTGGCCCGTTTGACCCCTGTGCACGTGCATCATGAGTGCATATGTCTGTGTTTATGTGTGTTTTCTTGAGAATTACCAAATGTACACACAATCCAGAGAGAGAGAAAAAGATAACCAGTGAACTGGATGACTTTAACAGGGATGCCTCTTTGCTCCACTGCCTCTTAGGCCTCACAAACAACAATTACAAGACCCCTTAACCGTGTGTGTGTGTGTGTGAGAGTGTGTGTGTGTGTGTGTGTGTGTGCAGTATATGCCATGTAGCAATGTAGACTGTACATATTCAGATTTGCTCTATATGATCTACGAATACTCAGACATTTGATATTATATGTTGACATGAGTGACAGCTGATATGAATGAAAAACCTTTAATAGGCAAATAAAGTAGAGATTTCACTCTGTAACCATTTGAATAGTGTAGCAATGTTTTATGGACTTTCTAAGCGAAAACAAGTTCACATCCTCTACAAAAAAAAACACATATATAAAATGTGGCCTGTGCAAAAATTATAGCTCACTATATATAATGTTTTCCCAAGGTGTTATATAAAAGTAAATAAATAAATAAACAGAAACATTTGCAGAAAAAATGCCATATGTAGGTTTATTCCCAGTCAAAGATGTGTTCACTTATTTTCATGTTGACCTATTTTAAGATACATTTAAATTAATGTATTTAAATTACATTAACAAAAGCGATTCAAACGTGCAAAATACAGCTGTGCATATATCTACATGTTCAACATAAAGGTTCACTAGAACCATTATGACTTCTCAAGGCTGGAAAAAAATGTGAAAAATTACTACTTTAATACTACAGGGCTGTGGACTGAGAAAACAATCCATTTTGTTTTTAAGTAGAATGTATTGCTTTGTACTATGCACACTCATTCCTTGTAGGTTACTAGTTAAAAATAATGGATGTCAGTGTATTTATGCATAAAAAGAGAAGGAATAGGAAGAGAGATAAGAAAAAATCCACCAAGTACTTTTTCAAGGCCAAAGTGACAATGTATTCCCCTTCAAAACATGGAATAGATGACTAAACTTTTCTTATAGTGCACTTTCAATGCTTTGTTTGTATTTGTTAAACGTTCTGATGTCAATAATAATCATGAATTGTGAAAATATGAGAGAAATCTCATATAAACGTTAACTGAAGTAACATTATTCAAATAAAAATACCTGTTATTAATTCCCATTGAAAAATTAGTGGTATCATTTACGCTTTTTTTTCCACCTTCCTATTGTCAAGATCACAGTGATAAAGAGTCCCTTGTTATGGCAGATCCTCAGTGCAAAACATTTCCAGATGCTTCCCAATCCTTGGGTTATCCTTTTCGGCCCATCTTGTGGGCTTTTCAATGGGATTTTGGTCGGGGGGCTGGGATGGCCTCTGCAAAAGCTTGATTCTGTGGTCAGTGAACCATTTTCGTGTGGATTTGTACGCTTTACCGGATCCAACCTAATCTAAAATCTGATATTTTGATCTCCATGACATCATTTAGTCAAACAAAATTCCTTTGAAAGAAACAAGGAACAGCCACACAACATCACAGATCCATCACTATGGTGAAAAGGTCAATTTTCTAGCGTTTTGATCTTGGCTCTTTTTTTTAACAGCAAACCCACCTTTGGTGCTTGTTGCCAAAAAGATTAGTTCCAATCAGATTTCCAGCGATGTTAGAATTTGTGATTTCACCTCAGCAGAGCTTTGTTTTCTGGCAAGCCTTCTAAATGCCTAAAAGTCTCCTCATGCTTCTACTCCAGTGAAAGAGGAAGCCTTGGACTCTTACTTGAAAGTTAGAGGCTGTAACTATTATTTCTTTTCAATTTTGATAATTAATGGTTTCAATTGTCTCATGTTATCATTGGTAATATTTTAAAAAATATGACAAAAAAGACACATGGTTTACAAATATGTATCACGTCTAATTTCATTGTCGTTTCTTATATTTTTAGTGTTCTTAGTACACCAGGCTTTTTCCACAGCTGACACGTCCATAAAAACACAGGTGATGGTTCAAGCTGATGCAATCTCTACTGCGTCTCTGTACCTTTAATCTGGTGACATACAGACCTGAATGGAGCAGAGGCCAATATATAAAGGTAAATATAGGGACTATATACTCCAGACTGTGTGTGTGTATGTATGTGTGTGTGTATGTATATGTGTGTGTGTGTGAGAGAGAGAGAGAGAATATGTGTATGTTTTACTAGCGAGAGAGATAACCAGTGAACCAATTGCCCTGAGACAGGGATACCCTTCTCCCAGATAACTCAGAACTCTCTGAACCCACACACATACACATACACATCCATGTGTATGTGTGTGTGTATGTGTGCGTGCGTGTATGTGTTTATGACAATACAAGTAATTGCACACATAAACACATATACACACACACATGCACACACACATATACATACACACTCTTGTGTATGTGTGTGTGTGTGCGCAATACAAGTAAATGCACACAAACACATACACACACACAAATATACATACACATATACATACACACCCTTGTGTATGTGTGTGTGTGTGTGTGTGTGTGTGTGTATGTGTTTATGTGTGCATTTACTTGTATTGTCACACTGGTGAGAGCAAACAGTGGGGGGTGGGGGACACCGTCAGTCAAATTACACATTTTGTTGATTTTCTAAGTGAAAATAAGTACACATCCTCTACAGAAAACAAACCTAGATATGGCATTTTTTTGCTCATTTTAGTGCACAATTTATATTTATATGCTGAGCTTAACATATTGGAAAAATCAAACATAAAGTAGTCGCCATTACTTATGCACAGGTCACATTTTATGTTCAGTATTTTCAAAAAGTTACATTCAGCAAAAAACAGCAAGTAAGGACTTAAATGTGCAGACGTGTGTTCTCTGTGGAGGATGTGTGTATTGCTGTACCTGTGAGGACTAAATGTGGTTTAGGGTTTGCATTTAGTATGTGTGTGTGTGTGTGTGTGTGTGTGTGTGTGTGTGTTTGTGTGCGTGTGTAAGGTCATGTTTGAGAGGGCCTATATGTAGTGGAGCTGAAGACTGCATTTCTGTTTGATAAGGTTCATTTATTCTGTGTGTGTGTGTGTGTGTGTGTGTGTGTGTGTGTGTGTGTGTGTGTGTGTGTGTGTGTGATGTTAGATGTTCGATGGGGCTGAATAGAGCTGTCCTCTTTGACATGCCGTGTTTGCTCAGTGTGTGTTTATGTGTGTATTCGTGTGTTTGTTCGGTTTAATTATTTTCTGTGACCCCAAAGAGGACCAGAGAGCCTTATCACGCAAGCCTGACCTGAGCTGGATACTGTGTGTGTGCGTGCGTGCGTGTGTGTGTGTGTGTGTGTGAGTTTGAACATGTACACTTGAAACTCATTGCTTGTTAAGGCCCAGCAAACTACAGATAACACACACACACACACCATGGTACGGACACCTCCAACAACTGGGAACATTGCCAAGGCAACTAGCCTATAAAACGCAAAAGAGTGAACTTTAACCGACTAAATCTAAAACCTTGTGAGAAAAGAGCTCTGATGTGGAAGCTGTGCTCAGAACTACTTACTGCATTTACCACAGGAGCAGTGGCGGAATGTTTGGGATAAACAGGCCTTATTTGGGGACGAATCATATTGTCGTATTGCAAAGTACACTTTCAAGTATTATTTTTCTTAGTAGGCTAAACTTATCTTGGCTTATAGTCTTAGCAGAAAAAGAACTTAGACGCACCGCATTGCAGCACAGTAGTGACCACCAGTTGAGAGAATAAGTGGCAATCAGTGGGGTCCAAGCAGAATGTGCAAACTGACCTGAGTAACAAGAGGCTGAATGATTTGACTGAGTCAACTGTTGAAAGAGGACTAATTATTTTGTAAATGTTACATTAGATATAAGACAATAAAAATGTTGAAAATAGACCAAATCATGTCAAAGGTACAGAGAAAAACTAGCTGCTTATGGCTGATTTGTCTGAAACTGGGTAAATTCCACCTATATGACATTACGAATGAGCCGATAAAATGTCATTAATATTGACCCCTCTCAAAAGCATGTATAGGCTGCTGAATTTTGATTGGCAATTTGGTTTAGCAAGCCGAATGGAACTGCAGGGGAAGTGAGCAAATGTAGAAACATAACAAAATCAAATTTTAGCTTGAGACATTGAAACGTGTCAATTGCAGTGCCCCCTATGGATGCAATATTTCGCAAAATAGTACCAAATTTTGTGAATTTTGAACCTTACGTTACAAGATACTGGCTAGTGAAGCTCTAGGTGGCACAATTCCTCCTCTTTTAATTGGAAAGGCTCAGACCTAATTAATGCACCAAATTGTCAGTTTAGTAGATCCACCTACCAACTAATTAGATTGTACCTAGTTTGCCCATTTTTTGTTATACAATTTATTCAACCACCAGAGTCGTAATGAACAAGAATGTGCCTCCAAGAGGCCAGCTATCGCCCCAAAATTGCTTTGTGCCTGCCGTTCTTCAGGAGCCATGAAGGAACATGTCCATCTAGGGACACAAATCTCTCACTCCGTATCTGCCATGTGGGGCTAAAAGCACACCAAGTTTCATGTGGATTGGGGAAGTTTAAGTGTATGAATTCATCACCCAAAAAAAATGACTGCAAAAGTAGGCTTTGTATAAAATATTCAGAATGTTAAGCTGTGGTCTTACCAGACTTTCGATTAATTTGTTCACCCGGGTGTGGCAAAAGTCAAGCAGCTATTAGCAGTCCTGATGTATTGTGATTTTGGAGGTGTAGCTACATGCGAATGTATGATCGACCTTGTTCAAATGACATGATTTGATGATTAAAGTGAAAACAAGTACAAATACATGAGTAATAAGTCTAAATTTTGTTGACTGAGAAGCAGTTCATTTTTTGCATTTGCTGGATCTTTCTCATTCCCATTTCTCATTTGCCAGGCATGTTCATGTTCATATTTTATTCATGTTCAGTCTGAGCACGGTTATATGCTTGGCTCATGCTTTTTTCACTCAGATGAGCTCCCCCATAACTAACTAACACGTGTTTACATTGAAACTTTTAAATCTATTCATGACCTTCCATGAAATTGTTGGTTGGGGTTCATAGCCCCCTCCGTTTTGCCTCCCCCTGAAACAGACTACAGCAGCTTGCTTCACATTTCTGCCCTGAAAACTCTACAGCAGCCTTCCTCTCACTTCTTTGCCTGAGGGGCACCTTGGGGGGGGGACACAGGCTAGTCAAGCCCAATGGATGTCCAGAATGGGCCTGGACCCTGAATGCCTGCTTGTGGTGATGTTTGATTCACCTCATCCAAATCTCTCCATCCTGCACATGTTGACAGACTGCATGCAACAATAAAAACTTTCGGACAATGTTCCTTTTCTTCACCCTGTGACTGTGCCATCACGCAAACTAGCGAGCTAGCATACAGACAGTCTGCCAATATAAAGTTTTTGCGTCCAAATTGAACAAATATCGCTGGTGTACTTGCACTGGTAAAGAAAAATCAGCAAGTCGTAGTGTCTTCTTAACAAAATAAACCTGTGTTCAGCCAAAGGTGTCGCATTGTGGCGTGTTTGTTTTACAGATGTGTACTTTATACACTCCAATTTGCAACGCATTATGGCTCATAAACAGTGAAGTATGTAGTGGAAAAACTTGTCTACAAAGTGTTGGCCCCTCTTCTTGAGTGATAACCAAACAGTGCACAATGGAGGCACACTTAGCATGCAGAGCTATCAGAGTGCGCTGTTACAAGAGAACCGTGATCATAAGTAAGTTCTCTGGCAAAAGTCAGGGCACTGACCGTGTCAGCCCATAAGCTAGCAGCACCCAAGTACTCTTAAGGAGTGAGAATTTATTGCTGTGCTTGTTCCCAAGGGCTAAAATGATGGGTTAATGACATTGAATGGTTATTAATGTGTCAGTGTTTACTTAAAAACCAAGCACTCTATTTATGTTCTGTAATGTGATACCTATATATTCTTTACAAATTACAATCTATTATTTCAGTGCAACATATGCAACATGCAGTTTCTTTTATGTTTCAGTGCAACATTAAAGAAACTGCATGTAGCATATATACAAACATATCATTGATGGTAGGAAAGGAAATAACATAAGGCATACTGGATATAGGCACATTTAAACAGTTTCCTCCAGGATCAATAAAATTTTCTAATTCTGATTCTGATACAGAGATAGACCCTTGAGGGGTTTGTGGCTCCACCCTATCGCTGTTGGGTGCCCACTCTAGATTTTGCCTTAATCGACACCTGTGATAGTTGGACAGATCACCACAGCACTGGAAAATCCCACAGAAAAATCAGCAATAATATCCCTTAAAGAAAGTTTCTCATTCCATAATGTGAATATTTTGAACATGAACCAAATATAATGTAGGAAATAAGAGGTAAGAGCAACTCGTTGACATGTTCTATACTGTGAAAAGACATGTAATTATGTGAAGCAATGTGGATCCCTTAAAGACCCACCTGCTTAAAGAGAGTTACAGTAGACCTCAATTGTTCCTAGAAGTTAGATACCATAGTGGATAACTCTACAGCACTATATGATGGTGGTTTTAAAGTTCATATTTATGCTGCTTTGATGAAGACTCCTAACACCTTTCTTTGCTTTCTTCTGAAATATTATAGGCCCCTATGAGCCTAAGGACTATACTTGCTAAAACAATACAGATTGCCACACCATTTGTGTGTGTGTGTGTGTGGGGGGGGGCATTCCTAATTAAGGGACAGGGTATGAATACATGGGTATACCTGTCAACCTGACACCCTTCAGTAGAAGGAGGAAGGTGCTGTCACTATGGCTACAGACTGATGCTTTGCTCCTTTAACTGTATTGTGCTGGGCTGAGAAGGGAAATACATTCGATCGCCATGATTTCTGTTTTTTGTGTGTTTTTTTGCTGCTGAACTCGACACTTGACACTCCTTCGAGAGCTCATCTAATAAACCTCACTTGTGCAAATAGCCTTGAAGATGGTGTTGGGATTCTCCCTGGAGGAAATGGTGAGGCCAAACAGCAGAATTGAAACATGCATAAAAAAAATAATACGTTATTCTCTTTATTTTTACTTCTTGCTTTGAGGAGTATGGAGTCCACCTATACCGCCTAAACACAGATAGTCTCCATTTTTGTAGCATAGACACTAAAATCTTTTCTTTCTCTCTTCGCTCTTTCTCTCTGGTCCTGTGCCAAAGTCCACTTCTACGGAAAGTGCCCTTTTCAATGTATTTCTGTTCCTTTTTTTTTAATGTTTAACTGCTTGTTAAGACTGAGTGTGTGGATAAGTATCATATATTTGTAGGAAAGGCTATTGCCTGTGTTCTAGTGATGTTAATATTCTCATTTGATACTCCTTATTAAAAAAATCACCAATGCACCAAAAG
>JBBPCZ010057293.1:0-12574 GCA_037974445.1 Brycinus macrolepidotus | reverse complement strand
TAACTTTAAATGCACTCGTTACTGTTTCAGCACTTAATAGCTCCTTAAATATCTAACACTCGTCTGGTGATCCGCATAATTATGATTATATTAGGGGGCTTTTCGTAGGTCAGTCGTGATGAATAATAAAAATATGGCATTTTCTGACTAATAAATGAACTCAGATGGTGAAAATACTGTAAATTTATTTTTAGTAAAGCATATTGAGTGTATTTTTAGTAAATGTTAAGTAACATACAAATGCATATATAATATATTAAATGCAAATATTTTCAGTGAGTGAAATGTTTATTGTGCTGTTTTGTTTCTAAATCTCATCGCTGCAGTTTTTAGGTTAATGGCTGTTTTGTTTGTCTTCACATGAAGCATTATATTCCAGAGTAGTGCCCTTCTAAAGTAGAGTCCTTCCAGCGTACTGTCCTTCTTTTAAATGAGGTAAATATGTGTGAATTGATTGCTGTGGTATCTGAATAGCATATATGACATCAAGAAATAACCGAACAGAGCAAAATCCACTCTTTAAACTTTTGCACCTGTGGTCGTCACTATAATGCAATGTAAACCATACATTTAGATATGACTGTGAATGACTGTGACTGCGAATTTGCATAATATTTTAGTGGCTTCTTGCTGCAGAGGGGTGGTCTTTCTGAATCGGTTCACATGGAAGGACGTGTGGGCAGCGAAAGGACTGTGTAGAAGCTCCGTCTCTAACATTAACAGGTTAATAGCTAGCCCTACTTGGCCCAGTCCAGAGTGGACAGCTCATCTGAGGATTAGTGAAGTCCAACGTCAGATTATTATTTCTGTCTCCTAAAGCTTGTGCTGGACCTTTCCTTCCTGTGCGGCTGTTATTCTGTCTTGCTGCTCAGGTTGTTGCTGAATCCTGATTGTTTGTAGGGGCATTCCCTAAAATTGAATCGTTTTAACTCATTTGACGTTTTGTTTTCTTGACTGGTCTGGGACGTGTAAGCAGTGAAATTTATCTGTTTCCTCCAGCAGGATTAGACACGGGCAGATTAGCTTGGTAACCCTATCTTAAGGACAAAAAGAAACCTGAAGAGACAGCATCTCCGAGCCACCCGTCTGTGGACCGAACGCCTGCCAGAGAGGGACCTGGACAATCACAGGCTGCCAGGCAGCGGCCTGAAATGATCGGAGCAGATGTTTATCTTAATCTAGATGGTTTGAGGTTGGCTACACCAGAAGATGTGGAAAGGTGGGAGCAAGAGAGGGAGATGTACGACCCAAACGTGCGTCTCTTCGTGGCTCTTTTCTCGTACAATGCTGCTGTGATGTCTCCAAACCCTGAGACGGTGGAGGAGGAGCTGTCTTTTGAAGCCGGACAGATTATTAAGGTAAATGAGACCTGAAAACCTGGAAAATGATTACACAGCAATTTCACAGTACATTCATGCAGTGCACACAACATTATTTCAGCATAGATATTAGTTTCATAATTAGTCGGTACAGTACTGAATGTGGCCGTTATGGTGCACCTTGACGACTGGCTGTAATATTGGATGGGACGGTTAAAAGCAATAACACCCATCAGTAGCTCACACACTGTGGAATTACAGTTGAGAGTTTTCTACAGTAACTAAATTCTGAAATGAGCTGTCTAGCAGCTACTGATCACGCTACAGCAAAGCTAACAGAACGAACACGGTGTATTTCACAGCAGCACTTCACCGATTAACTACAACAAGAACAGTACATGACAAGATTTGGCTTAAAATAATTAGAGAAGTTCTGTGCAAAACGGTAATATCTTACCTGTATGTCTGTTAAAAGAAGTTACAGTTTTCACATGCCCATGTTGAAAGCCACCAATGTCTGTGTACAGCTGCAATATCACTACCATTAACTTGGTGCCAGCTAATCCAGCACAATGCGTAAGGACACTAACCATTACTGTAGTGGAAATGAGAAAAATACAAGGTTATTATGTAGCAAATTAAAACATTTCTGCATTGAACAAAGTCATGTAATGTCACGCTCTTGATTTATACAGTCAGCTGGACTGTAACTTACTCTGTGTGTAAATGAAATGAAATGTATATATATATGATCACATGTATAGGCAGTGTTTCACAATAGTTCTGACGGAGCTATCTGATTGGTTAAGAAGTGTTCTACTTCAGTTTTTTTCACAGTCACTGTATCGTTCCACTCCGCACTGGTTGCTAAGCAACAGCTCAGCATTACATTTCAGGTCACATTAGCAAGTAATTTTCTACTTATCACATATAAAACGGAAAGTCAATACCTTAGATGACTTTTTAAAGCTCATATTTCACATCACATTAGCAAAACTGTTGAGTAAAAACAATAGATCACCTGAGATCATGCGTCATTACGAATAACATCACAGCTGTATTCGCCTACAGCCCTCGCTATCGGCTCCACTTGTTGGTGCTGCTCCACAGAAGTCCAATATAATCCACTTCTGGTCATTTTTTAGAACAATTTTGTCATTTGTTGTAAACAATGTGGATGCCAGAAATTAAAACTCATTTTGACACATTTTTTTTAGATGGAGAATGTAGACCATTTATTCCAGCTGTCCCTGATGGCACACTTTCAGCAGGGGTGGGGCTAAGGGGTGGTCTAGGGTGGCACCAGCCATCAATGACTAAAGTCAACCGCCCCTCCATCCCCCACTGACAATTAAGATCTGCCCCCAAAACAAAAATAAACGCAACTGCCACCCCATTGTGTGTAACAGAGTCAGCCTGGCCACTCCGGTACAAACTGTCTGGCTCTGCCACTGACTATCAACCACCAATCAGCCGGATTACAGTAGAGAGTGTTTCCACTTGCAGTTTATGCCTGGTTGCCTTCATCATGCAATCCTCTTATCTCTTACTGTGAAGGACCTTAATGACTGATATGAAGCCTTTTTTTTTCATCAGGTTTATGGTGATAAAGATGCCGATGGCTTTTTCCATGGGGAACTGGCTGGTCAGTTTGGTTTTGTTCCGAGTAACATGGTGTCTGAGATTCCAGTAGAAGATGGAGAGCTCAAACTTCATCTGTTTCGACAGGGCTTCCTGCCTGAGGAGTCCCCAGGAAGTTCTATAGGTATTTTGTTTTACATTCTGTTTTGCATTGCTATTGCTCTGGAGGCTTCACATGTTCAGCTTGTGAAGTTCTGCTAGAAGCTTCACGTGATGCCCGTTTCCTGCTGAGTTATGATATCTGTTATTATCAGCACCTTATGAGTCATCCAGAGTGCCTGATGATGTGGCGGTCCACAGGATGGTTGCTGTTTTTGATTATGACCCCTGGGAGAGTTCCCCCAACATGGACATTGAGGTAATGCATCGGCTTTCTCTAAAAAGGTAAATCGTTTACATTGTTTTGAGACAGTCGTTCATTTTTAGGACATTATGTTGTTATTTTGCAGGATGAGCTTCCGTTCAGAGCGGGAGATATAATATACGTTTTTGGAGACGCGGACAGTGATGGTTTTTATTATGTGAGTTTCATTCTCTTTCTTTCTAATCCTTTGTTAATCCACTGCAAATTCAGTTCCTTAACCAGATATTTTACTTTTTTCATTGGTGCAGGGAGATCTACACGGTTATCGTGGTCTTGTGCCATCAAATTTTCTTCAACCGCTGCCTTGGGACTAGAAGAACTTATTCAGATATTATGGTCTGTCACAAATGTAATTTATTCACTGTTTTAAAGGGAAATTCCACCAGCTTTTTACATTTCTGCAGAACTCAATGGTTGAGAAAAGAAAGTCATTCAGAGTGGTTTGATGTGAAATGGTTCATTGTGGAGAAACTTACTGACTCAGATTTCTTTATAACTGCAGAGACATTAAACATCTCAGACGTCTGGTTCTCTGAATGTTTCTCTAGAAGAGAACATTTCACATCAGACCACTCTGAATGACTTTATTTACATTTTGGTGGAATTCCCTTTCAAATTACTTTTCTTTAGTATAGACTTTTCTATGTATATGAAATTGCCTGGTAATGTAATGCAATGCACACTGAGTGTCACTTCATACACTTACCTCATAATACCATACGCAGCTCTTAGTTTCACTGCTGTGTGCTAGATGTGCATTTAGATTGTATGTAAATCTGGTTTCAGTTTGATACAAGAGCCTCATTTTTGCCAAATGAGGCGTTTAAAGGATGTATTCAGTTTCCATCAGAATATCCCATTCGTGTAACCCAATGGCTTCACCAATCCCTGATTGTATCCTTAAACCAATCAGTGACCCTGACGTCAGCTAAGCCTTGTTAGAGTCAATACCACTCAAGCATGATCACTGCTATCAAGTCAGACAGGAAATGTCATGGCATATAATGGGGGGCAAATAACATGCTTTGGTCAAGGGGCCTTGTGAGACCATGATCCGTCCCTGACTTCACAGTTATTGTGTTAAATAGACTTTTGGAACCCAGAGCCAAAGGAAAAACCCTCCTGAAAAACCTCTGTGAAGCTCTTTCTATTTTCATTAAGTAGAAGTAGGCACTGGTACAAACAAACCACCCTGCATGGCTCTGGTTGGGCTGGTGCTTGGCCTCACTACCAGCTTCTAGGTTTCTTCAAAGTACCTTCAATATTTCAACCTTCAGGAAAGCTACACTGTAAGCCTTGACAGTACTGACGAAGTCACAGTGAGTCATTATACCTGTGAGCCAGGCGAGGCACTTGTGCTATAGGACAGAAATTTCAATGGTATTTATTTTTATGAGAAGGCCACACTCATCAAGACTCATCAAGTTCTCAGAGAGCTCACAGGGGAAGTCTTAGTGGCTTCACTGATTTCTGTTTATTCATTATTTCCCTTCATAGCATTTTCCAATGTAATATTCCTGTTGCATGTGGATATAAATGACATGTTTTGGTGTTCAAGCCACAGTAATTCTTTACATCTCAGTGTATGTGAATTTGTACAGTTAAAACTAAGTTACTGCAAGCCGGCAACTCCTCAGCCTTTTTAACGCTTGATGAAAGAGAATAAAACTCTCAAAACTCAAACTGAAAGAGAAGTCTGTCATCAAGTCTGGACTTGGTCTGCAGATCCATATTCAAGTTCATAAATGAGCAAATGTTTATACACTCAGGAGTTTTTCAGTGTAAACTTAAACACTCAAATTTGATTACGTACGTAGTAGTTCCATAAAATCTCAAGTTAAAACACCACAGTTTGAGTGTCAGCTACATGAGCATTGTCTGTTAAAAGCTTGCACGCATTCAATACAGTGTTTAATTACAAGCAACTGAAAAGCTCTTAAAATAAATTTCCTCCAAAAGGTTTGAGTGCACTCACAGTTCAGCACTTAACAGAGTAACGTGCTCAGTATGTTCAAGTAAATCACACAAAAGTAATTTGAGTCGATTCTGGTTTACTGGAGTGTGTATCTCCCACATAACCGTGTTCTCATGTGAATAAGAGAAGTGACAGAAGCTGATGGATAAGTCAGATTTGTCTAACTTTACTAAGGTGTTTCTTTCCTGTCTGTAGCTGTTGTATAAACACTTATAGCAGGAGGGTGCAGGTTCACTCGCTCCTGTAAGAACCCAGCAAGATGTTTTCCAAAAAAAAAAAACACAAAGGAAGGTGGCCCAGGCGGATGTAGAACACAGTGAGGGCGAGTAAAACAGGATGGATAAAGATGGTGCCAGGAACCGCAGAGAAAGATGTGTTTTTCTCAGCCAAGGTAAATCTGACAATTAACTACATTTCATTGAAACAACAGACCTGAGGCTCTCAGTTACATACATTTGTTAAGACATAAACAAGAGAAACCAACAACAATTTCCTTTAAGTGTATAAGTGCGACATGACTGCTGCCTTACTGCTTAACTACACAGGTAATTATATGTGAAATATATTATTATATAATATTATATATTATATATTATCAGCATTTGTAAGTTTGGAACAACTGTTTTCAATATGATTAAAAAAATGTCGCAGGTTCATATGTATACTGATTCGGTTACGAAACTACTGCTTCGTAGGAAACTTAATAGATCTTCTTTTGTTTAAAGCTGTAAAACATAAGAAATTTCTGTGCAAAATTATGATCAGAGCTGTAATTGATTCTAAAATAATTGAGAAAGTTGTGCAGAATCGAGAATGAATCAATCAAATGGACTTTCTGCTTCATAGTCAAAAAAATTGAGGATCAAACATCAGGCAAAAATGACTATAGAAAAGACTCTAAATAGACACAATACATTATTTATTATTTAATAGGTGTTACCAAAAAAATTCAAACATTACAACAATTAAAAAATTAAAATACCTTCTATTGTTTAGATTATAGTATTTCAACCAACACTGTATAAATTATTACTGAATAACGTCAACTATTGATATGACCACTGACTCCAGACAAACACGTGTGTGTGTGAGATGTTTGTGTACATATTTATTGTAAATAAATCCTAAATCAGTAATTTAAAAAGTAATGTAATGTAAAGTAATGTAATTTAAAAGCATAATGTACTTTTATCTCGACGAGACGCACGGTGACCATCAAGCGTTGATGCAGCAGCTTCTGTAGCCAACGGTCCACTCACACATAAAGTAGGAAACACTACACCGTCCAGAACGTTTAGTAGTGCTTTTTACTTTATGGATGAATGCACTGTGTTCTTGATCTTCTCGTGTCTTCTGGTGGAGGTTCAGTGCCCTGCAGACTTCCTTATTCTGCTTTGGCAGTACAGTTTTTTGGTTTTTAATCTTATTTAATATGCATTTCACTGTTTTACCCACTTACAACTGAATCACACGCAAGTTAACCATTTCTGAATGGATTTTCTACACGTGAAAATGGAAGAAAATTTCAGAAAAAGTGCAGAGAGGTCAAAAGTCAAACAAGAGAAATGCCCAGAACAGAAGGTGTTATAGTTCTGATTTCTATAATACCTTTAAATATTAATAAACACACTGTAAGTACTCTAAGTTGCCACTGTACTTCCAGTGTAAGCAGTGATAATGAGAACAAATATCATTGCTGTCCAGAAAAAGCATCTTTCTAAATGGTAACTTTACAGGAGATGGCGAAAACGTTCTTTACATCTAATGTAAAGAGGTTAATGTAAACGTAGGTTAATGTGAAAACACATTATTGTAAGTCATTTTGGACCATTTTATGGGTCCGTTCATCTTGAGATTTTCACACTATGTAAAGAGTGGCTGTTACGTTCAAACAATGTAGGAAAAACGTTGACACATTAACATTTCTTTAGACAGCGACGACTTTACTGTCTCGAGTAACTATTTTTGTGAACATTTGACGCAGTAGAAATCTCATAATTAAGAGCTGTCAGAAGTTACTGTTCCAGAAAAGCTGCATTTTCATTCTAACTCTGTAATTAATGATTTTATCATTTTGTTATGTGGTCTGACTGAAAGAAGTCAAAAATACCGAATGTTTCTCCAGATTAAATGAAGAAGGAGTTCTTACCACTGCCTGCTCTTCTATGGTCCCGGAAACGAAGAGAGACAGAGCGAACTGTTGCCTCCTCGCTCAGCCACATGTTTCAACCACAGGAAGAGGCCCGGCGGCCTCGGCCTTAATGTAGCGTGAGCGCGTTTGTGCTGCCCTACACCGACAAACAGAAGTTCTAAACTTTAAGACACATTGCGCACTCATAGGTTAAAGGTTGAACCTCTACATGGTTCCATTGCACTACACGCCCACGGTTTCAGTCTCATGAACATGCACGTAGTGTCTCTGTCTGTCAGGTTTAGCAGTTTTAATGATGCACTTGTGCTTTCAGAGCCATAATAAGGATTTTTACAGACCGGATGTTTCTGCAAAAGGAGCAGGTTCACCCAACGCTGCATCGTTTTGTATGACTAAAGCGTCAAGTGCACACGTTAAACAAAGAGTCTGGAGGGAGGACAAATTTCTCATAGCTACATAACTTCAATACACAGCCTGTCCAAAAGTATCCAGACCCCCCTTTCTAACGAGTGAATTCAGCTAATTAATGCACACCTATTGCTGAGACAGGCTTTCATAACTTCATGGACACCTTCACGAAAAAGCCACCACTCGAGAGCCTGAGGCCATCATGAGTAACAACCTTTACAATCGTGCTAATCCAGCCGGCACCACTGTAGGTCTGAAACGTGTAAAAGACATCACATGCTTTAACAGACATATTAACAAAACCTTCATTTTTGAAACAAAACCTTGTGCCTCCACTTTCGATGTTTTGGATTTTAAATGTCATTTAAAAATACCAGCTGTCCCTTACATTCTTTAAACTTTCATCATGGGTGGACAACTAGAAATCTTTTTTTCTTCTGTTACAATTTACTGAACTTTTTGTTCTACTCCAAAAAAATTAGCTTTCTTCTCTAATAAAATTAGTTCCAATTCAAATACAACTGGTTGATTCAACCGTTCGGTTCAGTTTCTGAGGGTTTAACTGACGGGAGCGTCCGCTTGGCTGTGTTTTCCTCACAAACGGCATCAGAACATCAGAAGGAAATTCAGGACAAAATACTTCATTGGTCACAAAATACTTAAGTAGTCACATAGCATAAAAATATTAGATATTTTTCCATTCCAAAAATGGTACCATTTTGTTTCCAACCAAATTTTAAGGATGTTTTATGTGCAGTAATTACAAAAGTGGCAGAGTACACGATTACAACTAAAAATGAATAGACACATATTGTGTTTACACTTCACAGAAATTATAAGACGGTTCCCAATTACTTAATGGTTCTCCTCTATTGCACCAGTAAAGCACCCAGGCTGTGGAGCAATGGAATATGTCCTCTAGTGTGATGGAGCTTCGTCCAACAACTTTGGGATGAGTTGGAGTGGCATTCGTGATCCAGAGTTTTTGGAATCATTCAACTCATCAGGATCTGACCTCCCTAAAGCTCTTGTGTCTGAAGGCAGTCAAATCCTCACAGCAATGTTCCAGCGCCTAGTAGAAAAGTCTAGAAAAGGTTTCCTAGATAAATAGAGGCAGAACTCATTAGTGACCCCCTTTATTTTAGTAGAAACTGGATGAACAGATGTCTACAAACCTTTATACATATAGTAGTTTAGCTTCATAGTAGTTACTGAATAACAAGTCTTAAGATGAGTAACTGAATAATAAGCTTAAGATTCGAGAGGTGAAAGGAATAATATGCTGTCCATAAGAACAAACAGAAATAGAAGCCACCAGTTAACACAACCCCGTTTATAACAGAAATGCGTCGAGCACGGAGCGCTGGGTGTGATTTTCCCATGTGCTGGCAGGTCAGAAGTTTGAGATGTTTGAGATGTTTATCTTCTTGCTCAGTATTTCTGATGAACAGGAGATAGAACTCCCACCGTGTGAAAACTAGACTGTCTGGACAACCAAAACCTCAAAGTGAAGGTTTACAGGCAGAAAAAGGAAGTGTGCAGAGAGAGAGAGAGAGAGAGAGAGAGAGAGAGAGAGAGAGAGAGAAAGAGAGAGAGAGAGAGAAAGAGAGACAGAGAGAGAGAGAGAGAGAGACAGAGACAAAAAGAGAGAGACAGAGAGAGACAAACAGAGAGAGAGAGAGAGAGAAAGAGATTGAGAGAGAGAGAGAGACAGAGACAGAGAGAGAGAGAGAGAGACAGAGACAGAGAGATTGAGAGAGTGAGACAGAGACAGAGAGAGAGACAGAGACAGAGACAGATTGAGTGAGAGTGATTGAGAGAGAGAGAAAGAGAGAAAGAAAGAGAGAGGGTGAGAGAGAGAGAGAGAGAAAGACTTGCCTTACCCAAATAGAGAACAAACATTTTTATACCCTTTTAAACTGATGAATGACTCCTGTTTTTGACATTTTTATAACAAAAATTTTAACATAATTTCTATCTTTTTATTTGTATATTGTTTTGTCATTCTGGCCCTCGGCCCACCACAGACATTGTGCTTGCCCCCCCCCCCCCCCCCAACATGAAACAGTTTGGGCACCCCATTCAATGCCAAACAGCCCTTTTTGGTTGTATTGACCCTCAGTAGAGACAGTAAGCCTTCAGTGAAGAAGCCGATAGTGTGAGTACTTCTCCAATCAGCTCTTTAGAAGAGACAGAATAACTAAACAGCCGAAAGGACCTAAAAAGTGTTGGGCTTTCATGAAACGCCTTGTGTGCCACATGGGATTATCTAAAAATAAGTGCATAGCACCATATAGACAACAGTCCACCGGAAAAGGTAGGTATAATCCAGGCAAGTTAAAGATCAGGGTTAATTCAATTATCCACTGTTTCAATTAGACAAAGCTGTAACTTATTCAACCGTGTAAAGACTGTTCTCACGTCACCTTAACCCAGGAGACTGTGGAGAAATAAAATATTTAAAGAACTGTTTGTGATAAGATAATCAAGTGTGAAGAACTTTTTCTGAAAAAAAAAAAATTTAAACTGAAATGACCTCACTTTTGTGAAATAAAATAGTTTGATGTAAACATTGTTAAAGTTTGGACACCATTCACTTTACAGTCCACACATACTGAAAGCTGCAAAATGTCATATAGCACAAGAAAACTGTAGAACATGAGCCCTTTAAAGAACGGTTCTATAGCAATTGGGAGCGGTGAATCCAATCCAAGAACCATTTAGGAGTACTGTACCTTTATAAGTGTGTAGTCAATACATTACGTCTTCATAATATTCCATCTTCCAGAATATTGGGATGAAGTATAATGATGTGTGCTGTCAGTATATTCCAAAATATAAACAGAATAATTTTTTAGCATTTCTTGTCTGAGTGAGTTTGATGATTGAGACTGTGACTGTCACACTGTTCAGAGTGGGATTGTGAAGATAAAGATCTTCCAGTTCTGTATCTAATCTGAAATTTGGCGAGGAGGCACAGTAAGGTGCTGTGGGCAGAAAACCTGTAGTACGACAGTGTTAGTATTCAACACTGCCTCTTAGCGGAATGCAACTTGCGGAAGTCTGAAGTAGGAAAATTCCCAAAAGTTCACTTACTTGATTCATTCTTATCTATCCATAGTCACTTATGGTGATGGATGAGTAGGAACTGGGTGGGTGGGTGGGTGGGGTGGGTGGGGATGATATATTGACACTTTGTTTTACAAGTCAACCACTGGACACTGTGTGCTTTTGGAGAGGAAGATCTAATCTAAGAGCTACTCAAGGTTAAAAATAGGAATATGACCTTGAGCTCTCAAACTCATAATATATTCCCAAACCCTGTCATTACAAATTGTCACAGATTTTTTTTCTTTCAGTGATAAAGCTGGATTTTTGTCAACAGTACCACGACTCATCACATAATTTTGATCTGCAATGCACAGATTCATAAGTACAAGTGCGGTTGTTTCCACAACGCAATGAATAAAACGTTACCTCTTCACCTAAAAATAGAGTCCATGCAAACATTACCTCTGATTTCAACCCCCTGCTTTACAGCTTCTGTAGTTTTTTTCCTTATCCAAGACAAATAAAAGTGTCTCGTTTGGTAAAATATATTGTTGTACTACCTGGTATTTTTTTATGATGCCTGGTACATTCTTATCCTTCTCATCCTTATGCAAGCAAACTTGTCACGCTTATCAGACTCTGGGTTCTATTGCCTTGGTGAGTACAATAGAAAGGAGGAGTTATTGATAACTGTTGGGAGGTCACAGTATGTCACAGCATAAAAGGCTACTCCACGACGTCTGGCAATAAAATTAGTGATGATCTCCACTCTCACTGAGACCAAATAAGGATGCATGCTTTATATGTGTTTATTCTTTTTGCTTTTCACTCGAGGACATCTCTATGTGCAGGTATGATTTTTTTTTTATTAGATTTTTGATTTATTTGGACTGTTACTTAAGACACTGACTATTGCCTTTTCAGGTGATCCATAATTCCTGACTTGCTTCTAACATTTAAAGGGGGATTTCATTGTTTTTTATTTCTTTTATTATACAGTTAGGATGTAAACAAAGTCATTCAGAGTGGTCCGATTTGAAATTCAAAATTATAGAGAAACGTTTTGAGTCGGAATCATTTACGGGAGTGGTGACGGGAACCAGACGTTCAAACCATTCTATGTTTCTAAAAGTGCTTTCACAGGAAGTAATTGCATGAAATGGTGAAATATTTGCTGTCCAGTGTCTGAGGCAATGTTTCACAATAGATTTGAGAAGGAATTGGACTAAAATGTATTTTTTGAATCCATTCCTGGCGTAGAGATACATGCATGGCATTGTGACATAAAATAGTCCCTCAAAGGTTTTCTCCCACTTTTTTTTATCATAATCAATACTACATTTAAAACTGGCTGTATTTGTCTTGTAAACGTCAGGACCCCTGGTTCCTATCACCACCACTGAAGTCTGTTGTGGTAATTTTCTCTACAGTGCATTTACAGTGACTTGGTTTACACCTCAGGGATTAAATTATGCAAAATTACTTCAAGAACTCAGGGAATTTCCCTTTAAACTAATTGAGGGATATTTTTCTGTCAGCTACATAACTTAAGTCAATAATAAAGACCTTATCTAATAGAGGAAAATCTCATTGACAAATTTTAGCAGAAATCTTTCACCTTTATGTTATCAAACGTGTTGTAAAATTGTTGTGAAATCCCCCCC
>JBBPCZ010057263.1:0-12574 GCA_037974445.1 Brycinus macrolepidotus | reverse complement strand
GTGTGTGTGTGTGTGTGTGTGTGTGTGTGTGTGTGTGTGTGTGTGTGTGTGTGTGTGTGTGTGTGTGTGTGTAGGCGGTGGTTCAGCAGCAGGGTTTGATGAATGAATACAAGAGGATGAGGAGAGCAGCCATACACACATCAAAAGCCTTACTGGAGGAACAACAACAACATAAACCACAACAACCTAAAGAACAGCAACAGCGCAAACAGCTCCAGCAGCCTGGAGACACAGAGCAGCAAGAGGGTGAGACACACACACACACACACAGGGCGATAGTGATAAGGTGAGGGGTGTGTGTGTGCATGTGTGGGTGTGTGTGCGTGCACGCCTGTGTTAGAGGTGTAAAATGTATCTCTCTGAAGGTGTTCCAGCTGCACTGAATGGGTTGTTTTTATTGATAGTAATAATATTTAATATGCACTCGTGTGCTCTCCCCCAAAAGTCGCGCTGTGTTACTGTGTTCACTCCACTGCTGTGTGAACAGCTCCTCCACTAAATCAAACTTAAAGAGCTGAATCAAAGAGTCATGTTGAATCAGCAGATTTTATGACTCACTGAATCATTTTCTAAAGAATCATTATCAAATGCTTGTGAGGTCACAGATATACACTCTAGTGTACATTCAGTGTGTGTATTTCAGGCTGTGTGTGTGTGTTCCAGGTGGTGTGCTGAGTGTGTTGGGGGAGGTGCGCTCTCTCAGCTCGGCGGTCTTCCACAGCTCAGAAGAAGAGGAGGATGAAGATGAGGGAGTCCAGGAGACAGTGTGACACACATATACTGAATACTCTCAGAGCACACACACACACTAACAACCCCTGTAATGTCCACTTTGTTTGTGTTTATTATTGTCTGTTAATTTTAACTGAAATAAAAAATTCTTTCAGATCCTGAATGCTGTTTCTTTCTGTCTTTGTCTCTCCCTTTACCTTCAGTGCCTGAAGGTTGAATCAATGTCAGTATGTTTCTTGTGCGTGTGTATGTATATGTTTGTGTGTGTGTTCAGCGAACATACTTGTGAAAACAGCCTCAAATATAAATTTGGGCCTTCAGCTCTGAACCCGGAGGTCCATCCAGCACAATTTGGGAGCTCCTCCACTGAAACTCACCAACAAAACCTGGCACTTAACAGGTGAGTGTAATCAGGTATGTGTAGGCAGGTCAATCACCAACCCTTGTGGGACGCTGGACCTCTAAGACTGTGCCCCCTTGCTGAAAAAAAGGTAAAAAATGTTTGCTAAACTCTCGCTGCATTCATAGTACAAACATCCTCACGCTGGCCAAACTGATCTGCAGGAGTCACGCACACACCTGATGGGGTCATAGCTGATCCCTGCTGAGTCAGTTAGAGCAGGAAGACCCTCAGTGTGGGGGTCTGCAGTTTTACAGAAACTGAAGAGGTGTTTCTGGAACAGTTTGGAATCTGTTCTTCTCTGGCACACTCACAGAGGCTATAGTGAGTTGCTGATGGTATGTGTTGGTGAAGGATGGAGAGTGTGTTTCCCCTGGGATACTTTTAGAGGGAACATACTCTGGTGAATGTGCAGAATCTGCTGTTTCCTCAGGACGTTTTAAAAGGGCGGACTTGTTGGCTGATGAAGGCTGCACACACCCTGAAATCCAGGTCAGTGTGTGTGTGTGTGTGTGTGTGTAGGAAGAGGGGGCAGAGAGATTTGAGGACTGTTTACCTGACATAAATAAATAAAATGTGAGCACAGTGAACCTGTTTGATGCTTTCAAGGTGGACTTTTAGTCATAAATAAAGTTTTAGACTTTTAGCTCTAGTTTTAGCCCTACTTTTAGCTTTAATGGGCCTGGCGGTTAGGAATCTGCCCCTGTGATCAGAAGGTTGTGGATTCGAATCCCAGGACTGCTAGTGGCACCACTGAGGTTCTCTTGAGCACACACACACTGGTCCCCGGGCGCTGCGTCGTTGGCTGACCACTGTTTCACTTGGTGAATGGGTTGAATGCAGAGTGTACATGCAGAGTGCAGGTACTGGTGTGTGTGTGTGTGTGTGTGTGCCCAGAGGTCATATTGTAACACTGAGAATAGAGTTTTACAAAATAAGAGTCTTCTCAGCAGTAGAATTGCTCTGATCGGTGATCAATCCATTGTTGCCATTTGATTGGACAACAGTCCACCAGCCGACCCACCCCCCGGCTACTTTCTTCATCACATCATTTCCTCCAGCTGTCGCCGTGGTGACATCAGTGTGACAATTGTCACAAACGCTGAATATACAGAAACAGTTGATTTCTAACACACATTTTTGTGAGGACAGCACTGACACACACACACACACACACACACAAGCATAAGTCTGCCTGAGGAGTCTGTGACCACTGAAGCGTCAGCGCTTTTTCCTGGGCTAATTGCACACACACACACACACACACATACACACACACACACACAGCCTCCTTCTGCCTGCCTGTGCTAATTACACACACACTCAGTAAGCACCAAGTGAACGAAGCTGACATACACCAGCATGTAATTACGCACACACATGAGCACACATACATTAGTAATAACACAGCAAAACTCTTTGCTAGTGAATCTGTTTCTTTTCCATTAAAGTAGAACTCAACCACATTTCTAAATTCCCCCATAATTCAGTAAGTGTAAACAGCATGGTTCATTGTAGAGACTCTGATTTCTTTAAAGTGGTGGTGAATGGAGCCAGATGTCAGAACACAACTATAACCATTTAATTTCCTCTCCATACCCGCCAGTGAAGCATCTCTTGTCTTCTGAGTGTCTATATGAAAGGTTGATGATGGTAAAATAGTGGCAAATCTGAAATAAACCAATTTTCTTTGGGGACTGTTTTGCCTCATGAGGCCCAGCCTGTATCCCTCCAGCCCAAGTTTACCTTGGGTCTAGTTTTAGGCCAAAAGCAACTCAAAACAACGTCTCAGACATTAGGCAGTGCATTCAGTAATATTTGCTACCATTTTTCCTGACAGTGTGGTCAGTTCACCTGATCTTAACCCTTTTTAGTAAACTTTAGTTTAGCGCCATAGCCAAGAGCCGACTCCGGTGCTGACACAAACATTAATAAACCTCTTTTAAGTTTTCAGGTTCCTGCTGGTTTCTAAAAACCAGCAAAGATGTTTCTGTCTTCCTCAAATCAAATGGTGTAGTTGACATTTGTCCCTTTACGAACAGCAAAGTACAGCTATTTGAATACTTTCACATCTTAGAGAGGATGGGAAAGAGAGAGAGCTGGTGTGTATTTTCTCAGTGGTTCTATGTGGTTCAGTGATGTCTCTGCTGGGCTGAATATAGGACAGCTCTAACCCCCAGGCATCTGACAAGTGTGTGTGTGTGTGTGTGTGCATGTGTGATGGAGTATCTCTTGTCTGGTCCAGTTCTTGTGTTGGATGGTTGTGTGTGTGTGTGTGTGTGTGTGTGTGTGTGTGTGTGTGTGTGTGTGTGTGTTTATTGATGTCTGTTAAAATGGGTGCAGTGAAAGATTACACCCAGTTCAGATTAACTTAGTCAGTTCAGATTAATTCAAAAGCTGGACAGAAACAAACTGTGAATCATTTTTTAGATTTATGAATAATCTGCATTTGTAACGGCCATCTCTTAAACTGTGATCATCCAACCTCAGTGGAAATGTGTTTATTTCTGAGTGTGTTTGTGTGTTTGTGTGTGTGTGTGTGTGTGTGTGTGCGCTTATTTCAGCGTGTTGGTTACTGCACGTCCACTCTGCATCTGACTGTATTCTTCAAAACGGACCACTCATGCCACAGTCATGTGTTGTCATACAGTGCTGTGCAAAAGTCATAGGCTCCTGTGCAAACTGTTAAAGCCATTTATCTGAGCAGTAAAGGACTTTCTGCCTGCAAATACACAAGTTAATATTAGAATAAATGCAAACAAGAAAGTGTTAAATAACATCAAGATTTGATTTGTTTGTAAAAAGTACTTGAAGTTTTGTGAGCTGGACAGAAGAACACAAGTTTGGTTCCTGATTTCATCTTGGTGTCTCCAGACTTTACATGAATTTGTGAAACTCCATCAGCAGTTCCTGATTTCATCTAATGAAGTATCAATTGAGCTGAACCAGTTATTTGAGTTAGACATCCATGAAATCATTATTTACTGTATTAATATTTTGTATATCTTCTAATATTATCTTTTTAAATCATATACTACCCAGCTAAACAGGTTTTAAATATCATTTTCTCATGTGTCTAAGACTTTAGCAATAAGTGAAAAACACATTTCTATCTCCCCTGGACTGATGACCATTCAGATAGATGGAGTGTGTTCTCTGAGACCTCACTGGGTGATGCAGCTCTGAGGTCCGCTCTTCAAACTGTTCTTCTCTAAATCAGCTTTTCACCATGTTCAGAACCAAAACTCTTAGCTGCTAGAAGACCTATGCTCATAACACCTCACACCATCATTCCTGACCATGTTCTGAAGGTTCCACAGAACATGGAACATGGAATGAGCTCCTGACCTGTGATGAACTGTGTCCTGATGTGTGTTTATGATGTTCTGAGTGCGTGCTGAAGATGATTACACATTTCTACAGTAAATAACATATAGTATTTAGAACTGAGTGAAATCTGCTTAAACTGCAACTCTAAAGTCAGTTGTCTGTAGAACTGAGTATAACCTGAGCCTCGACAGTCAGTGATGTATCTAGAACTGAGTGAAAGTTGGTTACACTAAGCCTCTTCAATTAGTGACTTATCTAGAACTGAGTGAAACCTGGTTACACTAAGCCTCTACAGTCAGTGATGTATCTAGAACTGAGTGAAAGTTGGTTACACTACACCTATGAAATCAGTGATGCCTCTAGAACTGAGTGAAACTTGGTATAGAACTGACCTAAACCTGCTTACACTATGGCTCTACAGTCAGTGACGTTTCTAAAACAGAAGTGTGTCTAGAAGAGTTTGGAGCTCAGTGTGTTCCAGTGGGCTGACTGTTCATTTTGGGGATGGGTTCAGTTAGAGGATGGGATCAATTTTAGAGATGGGTTCCGTTTTTGAAATGGGATCAGGGTGAGTAGGGGTTAAGTCTGGGAGAGGCTTCATTTTGGGAATGGGTTTGCTTTGAGCTTGGGGTCAGTGTGGGTGTGGATTTAGTTTGAGTATGGGTTCAGTTTTAGGAATAGGTTCTGTGTAGAAATGGGTTCAGTTTTAGGAATGGGTTCAGACTGGGAATGGGGTTATTATGAGCTTGGGACCAGTGTGGAAATGGGTTCAGTTTTGGGTGTGGGTTTGTGTTGGGGATGAATTTGGTTTTGGGAATGGCTTCAGTTTTGGGGATGGGTTTGGTTTTGGGTTCAGTTTGGTTTTGGGTTCAGTTTGGGAATTATTTCATTTTGTGCTTGGGGCCAGTGTGGAAATGGATTCAGTTTTGGGAATGGGGTCCATTTTGGTAATGAGTTCAGGTTTGAGAATGGTTCAGTTTAGGGATGGGTTAGTTTTGAAAATGGCTTCAGTTTTGGGAATGGATTCGTTTTGGAAATGGCTTCAGTGTTGGGGATATTTTAATTGCTTGACAGTACAATACACTGTACAATACAGTACAATACACTGTACATTACAGTCCAATACACTGTACTGTAAAATCATGCAGTTATTTTAATACTGTTATTAATCATCATTTTTAGAACCATAAAATATGTGTGTCTGCGTGTCTGTGTGTGTGTGTGTGTGTGTGTGTGCATGCATGTGTGTGTGAGAGAAAGAGAGAAAGAGATGAGATGATTTTTTAAGACTCTAAATTTGCACAAATGCAGCCGTTGGTCCTCCTACGGGTCAAGCGTTTCTTAGGAGTGAGTGGAGCTGCCTGGGGCTCAGTGTGAGTGTGTGTCTGTATGTGTGTGTGTGTAAGAGAGAGAGAGTGTGAGTGTGTGTGAGTTTGTGTGTGTGTGTGTGTGTGTGTGCGCGCGTGTGTTTGAGTGTATGTGTGTATGTGCATTTGAGTGTGAATGTATGTGTGTGTCTGAATGATTCTTCTCAGAAATCTCTCCAGTTAAACACACACGCTCGTCCTAGAGACCCTCTTCACCTGCAGCCTCCGTGTGTGTGTGTGTGTAAGACAGAGAGTTTGTGTGTGTGTGTATTTGAGTGAATGTGTTTAAGTGTATGTGTGTGTGAATTATTATTCTCCTCAGAAATCGCTCCAGTTAAACACACACACACGCGCGCACTCGTGCTAGAGACGCCCTCACCCTGCAACCTCCGTGTGTGTGTGTGTGTGTGTGTGAGTGTACCAATCGTGTCCACACGAGGGGAGCTCGCGTGCTGCTGTTGTGCGCTCACGCGGACAGGACGGCGGCTGCGCGGGTTTCTGCAGTGGCGCGGGGCTGCGCGGGCGCGCGCTGCTGCTGGACTCTCCACGTCACATCAGGTCGATCAGCGCTGAGGGCGCGCGCGCCGCTCTGTCTCTGCTCTCGCGCTGTCAGTGTGTGAGTGTGTGTGTGTGCGAGTGTGTATGAGAGAGCGTGTGCGTCTCTCTGTCCCGATGCGGTGCGGCTGAAGCGCGCGCTCCGGTCTCTCTGCGTGCAGCGCGCGCGGCCAACCGTCCGGGATCGAACCGCAGCACGCACCAACATGGGGTCCCGCGCGCTCGCGCCGCTGCTTCTCCTCCCGTGGCTCGCGACCCAATCACGAGGAGGGTTTCCGAACCAGATCAATATAGGTGAGGCGAGCTATTTATTTGTTTATTTATTTATTTACTCGCGTGTTTGTTTGTTTGTTTGTTTGTTTTCTTCGTTTTTGCGGAGCGCGTGAGAGTGGTGTGAGAATTTTCCCGCCGGAAAGTTTACCTCCAGGGGGTCAATCGGCATTCAGGATAAAACCACTTCATACCCCTGCGCCGTGTTTCCTTCACATCCTTTTTGTGTCTGCACCCTTCATCCATCCCTCATCCATCCTGTCCCTCTCTCTCCTGAATGAACAGAATGAGTTCTGGTTTGTCCTCTCCTCTTCTCCTTTTTTCTCTACTGCGTTTCCTCCTTCTCCTCTTTCCTCTCTGTTCTCTCTTACCTTTCCTCCTCCTCTCCGGACCTGTGTGATACAGTTTGTGTGTGTATGTGTGTGTGCGTAAACTGGAACAGGTTCCAAGCTGTCTGCTTTTATTTCACTCACCTGTAGGTCAGGTGGGCAGTTTAGCTGCGTTTGTCACCTGTAGGTCAGGTGGGTTCATCATCTTTAGGGCAGGTGAGCTCGTCACCTGTAGGTCAGGTGGGTTTGTCACCTGTGGGTCAGGTGGTCAGTTAGTCGTATTCTTGTGAAGATGAGTTTTCTCCCCAGAATATTTCCACTAGTGTTGATCAGCCTGCAGTGCTAATGAGCTACAGGCTAATGGTCCATCAGTAGAGCAAAACACACACACACACACACACACACACACACACAAACACTTTAATATATGTTTATACCCTCTCTCACTCTCTCTTTCTCTCTCTCTCTCTGATTCATTTTCTCTCTCTCTTTGGCCATTTCTTTCTCTCTCTCTCTTTCTCACTATCTCTTCCTCTTTTTCTTTAATCTTTTTTTGCTCCTCTCTTTTCGGCTTCTCTTCTGTTCTTTCATTCTTTTGGTCTCCTTTTTCCCATTTTCTTCCTTCCTTCATTGCTTCCTTCATTCCATTCTCCTGGTTCTTGTTTCTGTACGTCTTCTCTTTTTTTCTTCTTCCTTTCTTCTGTTTTTTCTTTCTCTTTTTCTTAATTGTCATATCTCCCTCCCAGGTGGTCTGTTCATGCGCTCTGCAGTTCAGGAACACAGCGCATTCCGGTTTGCCGTTCAGCTCTACAACACCAATCAGAACGTGACGGAGAAGCCGTTCCACCTCAACTACAACGTGGACAACCTAGAGTCCTCCAACAGCTTCTCCGTTACACATGCCTGTGAGTAAATCACACACACACACACCTTTATCCCATCTGTTTTCTGATAAGCCCCGCCTCCTGCGTTAGGACTGGCTCGGAAGGAGTCATGTTCCTGTCAAATTCTGGAGATGGGAGAACAGGTGAGGACAGTGGCAGGGATGATTAAAGGAAAATGATTTAACTGCGGGTGAAGAGTAATTACACAATTATGTTATAATTACAGTGACATCGACATACTGTTCTGAACTTTCCTTCACATACAAATCATAATAAAACATCTGTTCTTCTGCTCACACACACACTCACGTGGTCTGGAGTGAATCTTTTCTTCCACACACTTTCCCCAGTCATCTCAGAGAAGTTCCAACTCAGACAGTCCAGATTTTTTTCCACTGTGTGAGATATCTGAGGGTATATGGGTTTGGAAGACTGATAAAGAAGAGATGGAGCTTCAGGGACTTTGTGTGTGTGTGTGTTTGATGATTGTGAGGAATGACGGTTGCACACAAGCTCAGAGCAGCGGAAGAGTCAGTGCCCTGTAACCAGCGCTGTGTGTGTATATGTGTGTGTGCACGTATGTGTATGTGTGTGTGTGAATCATTATAAAATGCCTGTTTACGGCTGCTGTCGTTACCGTTCTGTGTCTCTAACTGCCCTGACTGCTCAACTGAGTATGTGTGTGTGTGTGCGTGCGTGTGTGTGTGTGTGTGTGTGTGTGTGTGTGTGTGTGTTTGTGTATATGTGTGCATGCTTGTGTGTGTACAAGGTCAGTACCTTTCCCATGTCTCTGTGGTTTTGGTACTGGATTAAGCAGGTAGAGTGTGTGTATGTGTGTGTGTGTGTGTGTGTATGTGTGTGTGTGTATGTGTGCGTGTGCGTATGTATGTGCGAATTTGTGTGTATTAGATTGCAGCTTACTGAAATTATATTGCTGTATACCGAGATTATGTTGCTACATACATATCACCCAGAGAGAGAGAGAGGACAGTTATGCTGAATGATGGGGGAGAGTGAGGACCACCCTACCCTCCCAAGTCAAGTCAAGTAGGTTTATTGTCATTTCAGCCATGTACAAAGTACACAGTGAAATGAAACATCGTTTCTCTAGGACCATGGAGAAGCACAAAGAACAAAAACAGAAACAACACAAGACGACATAAGCGCAGACAGGACAAAATACACAGAGTGCAAGGAGGTAAAGAGAACGCAAGAAAAACACAAGAGCAGCAATATATTATAATTAAGCAGTACAAGCAGTACAAAGCAGTACAAGATCGAATGAATGCAGTATAATGACTTTCTATATTCTAGCGGCAGAGTCAGTAAATGTACAAAAATGCAGATATTGAAAAAGACAGCAACAAAATTAATAACTGTGCAAACAATAGCAGCAGCAGGACATAGACTGTGCAGAATATAATAAGTAAAGGGTATTTACAGTGACAGTTGGGATGTAAGTTTTTGTTGTTCATGGCAGAGTATTTCAGCCTGTACATGTGTTAGGAAAAGGAGGAAGTTCAGTTCAGGGGTATTTGTGTGTGAGTGAGTGTGTGTGTGTGTGTGTATGTGTGTGTATGTGTACAGTTTATGTTTCAGTTCTGATTGAGTAGTTTGATGGTCTGAGGGAAGAAGCTGTTCCCATCCTGGGAGTGGAAGTCTGTACTCTGCAGAACCTTTTGCCGGACGGGAGGAGAGAGAAGAGGGTGTGTGAGGGGTGTGTGGGGTCCACAATGCTGATTTCTTTTCAGATGCAGTATGTGCTGTAAATGTCAGACGGAGGGGAGAGAGACCCTGATGATCTCAGCTGTCCTCATTATCCTCTGTAGGGTCTTGCGATCCAAAACGGAACAATTCCCATACCAAGCCGTGTTGCAGCTACGCAGGATGCTCTCCATAGTCCCTCTGTAGAATGTGGTGAGGACTGTGAGGGGAGGAAGGGGGGAAGTGCACTCCCAGCATAGTGATAGTGATAATTCGGTCATACGTGAACACACCACAGCACACAGTGTGAACAGCACGAAATTCTTCCTCTGCATTTAACCCATTCACCAAGTGAAGCAGCGGGCAGCCAGGGGAGCAGTGTGTGGGGACGGTACCCTGCTCATCTTGCCTAGCCTAGGTCTTGGGAATCGAACCCACGACTTCCTGATCACAGGGCGAACGCCCTAACCTAGGCTACCAACTGCCCCGACAGCATGCGAGTGCTGGAGATGTTGCTCCTGATCCTGATTAACTGAGGTCTCTCAGTCAGGAAGTCCAGGATGCAGTTACGGAGGGAGGTATTCAGGTGTTAGAGACTCGGTCGTGTGTTGTAACTTTCAGTGACATCAGTAACCATTAACAAACAACACAGAGTGCTGCCCCAAGTGTGTGTGTGTGTGAGAGAGAGAGAGAGAAAGATTGAAACTGCAGAACACAGATGAAAGTAAACTGAAGTTTTAAGACGTGTTTAAAGTTTAATAAACAAACCCATCACTGCCTGACAGATCCTTCTAGAAACTCAGCCAGGACAAGACAACAGCAGAGAGAGAGTAAATTGAGAGAGAGTGAGAGAAAAGAAAGAGAGAGAGAGAGAAAAGCGAGGGGTGACGTAATTACCTTTCTGAGCGGGGTTGGAGGAGAGACAGGGACGAGATTATGTAAACAACAAACGCAACAGTTCTATTCAAATTAGCTTTATTGGCATTAATTATAGTCAACAACTACTGCCTGAGGACTGAATATAATGGTTAATATTAATAGGAGTAATATTAATAGGAGTAAAAGAACTACTCTTCCTCTCTCTCCCCCCTCTTCATTCATCTCTGTCCCCCTCTTTTCACCCCACCTTCTCTCCTCCTCTATTCACCCCTCTCTCTCATTCTCTCCCGCTCTCTTCACCCCCCTCTCTCTCTCTCTGCAGTGGTTTTTAGTCTACATGATGGCTGGTCTCACTGAGATCAGATCGATAGTGTGAGGGCACCGGATGGACACACACACACTCACACACACACACAGACACACACACTCAGTGGTGCAGGTCGATGATGTTAGTGGTGCTGTGAGTGCTATCTGCTCTCTGAGCTACAGCAGTCTGCAGTGCTACATCAATAAATATAGAAATATAGATCCTGCTATTTATAATATTCTTTTAAACACACTGTTAGCTTAAAGAGCGTTTGTTTCTTACCTTGAGCTCTACCTGTAAGTACTGTGTGCTTTTATTCACCAAAAACATTCCTAATTCATTTCTACACTGTTCTCAAGCCTCTCTTTGTCTCTCAGAATTAAATAGACTGTTTCTGTTTCTGTACTGTTAAAACTGATAGATGCAAATAAGCCCTGTCCTTATTGGCTGCCCTGTGTTGTGCCTCATTCAGAAACCAGCGGAACACTCCTTATTCTCCAAACCTCAGCTTGAATGGTTGGGACAAAGCTGCTGCAGGTCGAATGGGTGGGGCTAAACTGTTGGCTGAATGGGTGGAGTGAAACTGCTGTAGGCTCAAATGGCGGGGCTGAACAACTATATACAACGCACAGCTCACACATGACATACTGTCTGAAAGCCCCCTGTGTTAAAGTGGAATTTGGAGTTTAGTGATATTTCAATTTGTCGCCAAAAGACATTAATTGTAATAACAATACCTTTAAACGCTGCCTATATATATTGACTGTGTTGAGACACATTACTTTTTTGCACCAGTTGTGTGTGCGTGTGCGTGCGTGCATGCGTGCGTGTGTGTGTGTGTGTGTGTGTGTGTGTGTGTGTGTGTGAATGCAGGTGTTTTGAAGTGGCACACACTTCCCATCAGAAGTTTTACTTTGTTTTTAGGGGAACAAACATTGCGCCCAAGTTGCATCATGTAAGACTGCTTTAAATGGACCATCATTTATCATTCAGCACACACACACACACACACACACACACACACACACATACTGCATCTGGGCTAAGAGCAGCTAATGGATGCATACACACACACACACAGCTGTAAAAAGGATCTATTTGTGTCTTGTTTTTTAAAGGAAGAGTCTTGTCCTTTCATCCCGATTCACTGTTATGCATTAAAGCGAAAGTTCACCCAGAACATCAGAATCTCCCTGTTTATCTCCATCCTCCAAGACTAATGTTAGTTTCTTTAGTTTTAGCACTGAAGCTAACTGCACGCCTAAATCATCACACACTCTCCTTAAAATGTGATTGTAATGTTGGTGTCCTTTTGATCAGATGTTCCATTCCATTTCCGTTCTGGTGTGTTTCACACACGTTTCCCCATTTCTTCAAATCACTTATCTGAATTACGATGTCTTTAACGACTCGATGCGAACTTGCATCACGTCAGCTCAAGCTCTATGTGAGTGTGTTGTTTTCTCTACTCTCTCTGTCAGAGTGATGTGACCTCTGTCCCTGTATTTCTCTCTATTCTCTCTCTCCTGCTCTCATTCTCTCTCTCTCCTCTCGCTCCTCTTTCTGTCTCTCGTTTTTCCTCTCTAACCTCCCCCTCCCCTTTCTTTATCTCTGTCCCTCTTTTCTCTGTTTGTGTGAATTTTCTGTAAAGCCCTGCGGATTCTGGAACATTTGGAGTGTGTTTTTTGTCCCAGAGTGTGTTCTGACATCGGCAAAGTCACTGACCCACCCCCGGCCTGCTACACACATACACACACACACACACACACACACACACACACACACACACACACACACACACACACACACACACACAC
>JBBPCZ010057225.1:0-12577 GCA_037974445.1 Brycinus macrolepidotus | reverse complement strand
CAAAATCATACTGCAGAGGAAGCCTCTGCTTTTCTCAGACATGTCCTGGAAACTGTAGCTTTTGTGGACGCTACGTCGCTACTTGATCAAAGAAATAACGTAACTACTGGAAAGTTATTTGATTCAGAAATCAGCGACGCTACAGGCAAGCTACTGGAAAATTTAGTTAAACTAATAGCTTCGCTACATGTAGCGGTGCTACTGCCCATCACTAAGGATCACATAGCCCAAACGTGGAAAGCATTTTACAGACATTTAAGTTAAAGTTATCTGCTGACCAGGTCATCCTATTCTATTTTTTTGTTCATGTTTTAGTTGCTAAAAAGTTTAATACTGTTGAGAAATATAGAATGATCATTATGTGCTGCATGCTTCAGCAATCAGCAGCCCATCTCTGTTTATGTGGTCTACAGCCTTATACCTGGGGGGTGGGGGTTGGGGGGCGGGGCAGAAATTTCATGCACTGACTTGTGCCACCTGGGTGTGGCTGTAATACTTTAACTCAGTAGTTATGAGGGTATCCATATACTTTTGACCGTGCAGTGTATGTATGAGTTAAAAAGTCCAAAGCTAGCTTCAACTGTGTGATAATCCAGATGAAAAGGTGGAGCACATGAGAGCCAGTCATGAACAGGAGAGTCCAGGTGCAGTCACCCTTAGAGGGGTCGAATGGACTTTGTTCCCACAGAACATTCGTGATGTTCAACATCATCATGTTATGTGTACAAGACTGCAGGGCTGCGAGTGTATACAAAGTGTTAGTGAGAGAGGACTTCACACACTTAGGGTGCTTTCACACTTGCCTTATTTGCAGACCAATCAAACTCTTTATTTAGTTCAATCTGTTTTGACAGGTGTGAACACTCCAACTGTGCTCGGGTGTGCAGGTCTTGGACTGCTTCTAAGTGAACTCAGTTTGCTGCTGGTGGGAACACATTTTTTCAATGACCCACACCAAATGAGGAAATTCAACACCAGAGCCTGCTGTCTCCTTCCAGCTGCATGCAGTCCTACACTGTCTGTATCATCGGCCTGTTTGAACATTTGACTCTTGATAGACACTTGTATCATTCCTGCTCCCACCAATGGTAAATGAGCAATAAAACAATAGCAACATTGATTTTGGGTTTATTTTTATTTTGTTTTATTCATTCATTCATTTTCTGTATCCGCTTATTCCCTGCTAGGGTCGTGGGTACCCAGAGCCTAACCCGGGGCCAACGGGTGAGAGGCAGGGACTCACTGCAGGGCAAAAGAAAGACCTGGAGAAAGACCTCACATCAATTCATTAATGTCGGTAATTATGTGCACTAAGGGGGCGGAGTGTTGTACTAATATTGTGTTGTCACATCTGTTTCAATAAAAAATTTAAAGTAATTCAATCAGCAAAGTCTGCTGAAGTTTCTTGGAATGTGCAGGTCAAGTCCATGAGTCCACAGGTTTCAGGTTAAGTATCCATGTGTATCTCCAAGTGAAATGGGGATTAATGGGTTAAAACATAAGTTGTGCTTTAAAAGGTCAAATGTGAATGAGAATATATTTAATTAAATTCCATTTTAATTAACATATATAGTGGATTTTACAACCGATGTTATCACAAAACAGCTTTACAGAATCTAGGTCTAAGCCCCTTATGAGCCAAAGGTAACAGAGGCAAGGAAAAACTCCCTAAGCTGCATGAAGAAACCTCAGGAGAAACCAAGACTCAAAAAGGGATCCCATCCTCCTCTGGTCGACCTGGAGAGTGAGAAAGAGGTGATCCTATGGATATAACTAACAATGGAAAGCCTTGGTGTACAGACTTAATCACTGTTGAAAAGTTGGCAGTCTATCGTTAACAGAGTAGGTACAGTTAAGAGTCAGAAGAGGTAGTTTTTGTTGGAGTCTGTGTGAAGAGTAGTTCAAGAGTCTCTTGTCCACAGCAACAGGAACAACAATCTCTGCCAGAGCTTTTGAACAGCTTTCAACACTTGGACAAGTGACCCCAGCGATGGCAGATCCAGGATGAAGACCTGAAGGCCCAGTGGTGGTAAGACAGAGGGGCAGTGATTCCCCTCAGAGAGGTAGGCCAAAGAAAGGGATGGGAGACTGTTTCAGTTTAGCTCTGTTTCAGTTTAGAGTACAATTTATAACTGTAAAATGCAAACCGAGACTCTGGCATACCTTGCTATAGCAGCCTAGCTAGAAAGGGCCAAGCCAAGAGGCATAACAGACATAAGAGCACCCTGAGACACTAGCGACCCCCCACTCTACCATCAACACACTTGGTGTGAACATTAGGAATAGTGGGACGACAGCACCAGCATACCAGTTTACTAGAATTCTCTGTGCCCACCACCTCCCAGCTGTAAACCCTTCATCAACGGGAAAAGATAATTGTGAAAAGCCTGACTAAACAAGAAGGTTTTCAGTCTAGACTTAAAAACAGATACTGTGTCTGAGTCTCGAATATTATTCAGAAGGGTATTCTAGAGCTGGGGGGCTTTATATGAAAAGGCTTTTCCCCTGTTGTAGCTTTCATAATTCTGGGGATGAGTAGATAGTCAGCACCTTGCGATCTAAGTGAGCGTAGAGGTTCATAGCAAGAAATAAGTTCACCGAGGTACTTGGGTGCAAGGCCATTCAGGGCCATTTCATATCAGTATGAAATTTGATCAGAAGCCAATGAAGTATTGATAATATCAGAATAATGTGGTCAAATTGCTTGGTTCTAGTGAGGACTGCCGCTGCTGCATTCTCGACTAGCTGAAGCTTATTTAGGTTCTTGTTAGAGCAGTAGGCCATTATAGTAATCGAGGTAACAAAGGAATGAAGTATTTTTTCTGCATCATTTAGGGATAGTGTGTTTCTTAGCTTAGCAATATTTCATAGATCAAGAAAAGCCATCTTAGTAATAGTACCTATATGTGCATCGAATGATAGATCTGGGTCGATAGTGACAACAAGATTTTTTACAGCTGACGTTGGAGAAGCTGAGGTACCAGCAAGATCAAGCACTGGACCTGACAGTTTGTTTCTGGCAGCTTTCTGGCACCTAGAAGAAGGTTCTCTGTTTTTTCCTGCTTTGAGCAAGTGAAAGTTATGTGGCATCCAGTCTTTTATATCCTTTATGTAATCCTAGGTCTTATGTAATCTTTGTTTATCATCTGGGTTGGCGGAGATACAAAGTTGTGTAGCAGTGGAACAGAACCTTGTGGGACCCCATATTTTACTTTGGTGTGTGCCCCATTCACTCTTACAAACTGATAGCAGTCAGTCAGGTATGATCTGAACCAGGATAAGGTTGATCCTGTGACTCTGACCAGGTTTTTTAGTTTGTCTAATAGAACTGAGTGGTCAGTGGAGTCGAATGCCACACTAAGGTCGAGCAAACCCGGCCAACATACAAATCCTTTGTCAGCGGACAGTAAAAGATTGTTTACTGTCTTTACTAGTGCTATTTTGGTGCTGTGAAGTGGCCGGAAACCAGATTGGAATTTTTCATATGTGCGATTCTTATGCAGAAGCAGAAATACACTACATGGACAAAAGTATTGGGACACCTGACCATTATACCAACAGGGACTGTGATGACATTGCATTCAAACACACAGACCTTAATATAGAGTTGGTCCCACCTTTTACAGCTATAACAGCTTCCACTCTTCTTGGAAGGCTTTCCACAAGATTTTGGAGTTTTTCTGTGGGAATTTGTGCCCATTCATTCCGTACAGCATTTATGAGGTCAGACAATGATGTTCAATTTCCATTCCAGTTCATCCCAAAGGTGTTGGATGGGGTGGAGGTCAGGGCTCTGTGTGGGCCAGTCATGTTCTTCCACACCAAACTAATCCAACCATGTCTTTATGAACCTTGCTTTGTGCACTGGGGCTGGAATAGAAAAGGGCCTTCCCCAAACTGTGTCCACAAAGTTGGAAGTATGGCATTGTCCAAAATGTTTTGGTGTGCTGAAGCATTAACATTACCATTCACTGAAAGTAAGGAGCCAGTGAATTCAATAATTAAGAGGTGTGTCCCAATAATTTTCGTCCGTATAGTGTAACTGTTGGGCCACAACTTTCTCTAATATCTTAGATTAAAATGGTAAATTAGAACTAGGTCCGTAATTTGAGAGCTCACATGGATCAAGATTTGCTTTACTGGTAAGACTTCTTTAAGCAGGCTTGTAGGAACTGAGTCAAGAGTACAGGTAGAAGATTTTGGTGAGAGAATAATCGTAATGAGTTCAGCCATGACTCTATCAGGCAACAGACATGGTGCAGTAAAACTTCTAGTTTGAATTTTTGTCTAAAGACTTCGTTTTTTGTTTAAAAAGTCCATAAAATTACTATAGTTTGCAGGTACTTGTGATTCCGTATCTCCCTGGTTCCTAGTCAGTTTAGAAATTGTACTGAATAGAAACCTGGGATTTTTTTATGTTGGAGTCAATGAGAGGTGATAGATAGGCTGAGCATGCCGCAGTAAGTGCTCTGCTGTAGTCTAAGGTTCTTCTTCCAGGCAAAGTGGAAAGATTCCATCTTGGTTAATCACCAATTATGCTCTAATTTTTGATGTTTCGCTTTAGGGCATGTGTTTGATCATTATACCAAGGAGTGAGCTTTTTCTGTCTGACTCTTTTACATCTTACAGGTCCTACATTATCCAGTGTGGGTCAAAGAGAGTTATCTAAGCATTCAGTTAGGTTATCTAAGTCTGCTGGACCAGATGGAGAGCCAAATGGGGTAGATAAATCTGGGACGTTTTCAATAAAACTAAGAGCTGTGGGAAATGTATTATTGTGCGACTGATACAAAAGCGAGGGGGCGTGCTTACATTATGATTTAGATGAAGCTCATATGCAATGAGGTAGTGATCTGAGATTCCTGTGGTCGGTGAATAAATAGTTATGTTATCCACATTAACTCCAAGGGTCAGAATTAAATCAAGAGTGTAACCACAGTAGTGAGTGGACCCCATTACATTTTGAGAAAAGCCTACAGTATCTGGAATGCAGATATAAGTTTTAGTATTCTTTTTCAAAGTGGATATGAAAATAACCAACACTTATTACCTTATCACTGTGTACTGCTTGTTTTGCTAGGAAACAACTAAATTCTTGTAAGAACTCTGTATAAGGCCCCGGTGGCCTCCAGACAGTAATTAGAGAGAAAAAGGTCTTATTTGTATGTAGATTAGTTATGTTAAGGAGTTTCAAAGGAAGTGAAAGTAAAACATATTTTCTGATTATACTTAGGGCACTTCTGGGAATGGTTCCTGTGCCTCCCCCTCTACCCCTTAGTCTAGGATTGTGTATGTAGTTATAGCCAGTGGGGGTGGCCTCATTTAGGGCAACAAACTAGGTCTAATCCAGGTAAGACAAAAGGCGTCAAAATTGAGATCAATGATTTCATTCACAATAACAGCTGAACAGTAGGTTTGGAGGAGGAAGGATAATTGCCTAGAGCTGGTTGTCAGAGTTTGGGCTAGGCCCCTTGTTTCGAGGCTAATATTAAAGCTACAGCATACAAAGAAATTTTAGACACTTGTATCCAGCTTTCTGGCAACAGTTTGGTGAAGTCTTATTTCTGTTCCAGCATGGCTGTAGCCCTGGGCACAAAGTGACATCTATACAGATGTGGTTTGATGAGCTTGGTCTGGAGGAACTCCAGTGGCCTGGAAAGAGCTCTGACCTCAATCCACCTGAACACCTTTGGGATGAACTGGAATGTATATTTTGAGCCAGACCTTCTCGTCCAATACCAGTGACCTCACAAATGAACCTTTGACTGAGTGGGCACATATTCCCACAGACACACTCTAAAATGATGTTGAAAGCCTTCCCAGAAGAGGGAACTCCATATTAATGCCCATGGTTTTGAAAGGGGATTCCAAAGAAGCTCATAGGTGTGAAGGTCAAGTGTCCACAAAACTTTGTATCACTATTTTTGGTAGTCAGGAAATGTGGAAAGTCAGGTTTAATTGCACTAAACTTGTTTGCTCAAATTTGACCATGAACATTTTTTCATTTTCCATTTTAAAAGCAGTGCATTTTCTTATGGTTGTATGAGAGGACAAAAAGCATCATAAGAATGCATTTACTTTGAATTATTCAGTAACATTAATTTCATAGCGTGGAGTTCAAACCAAACTGAACATGAAAATCAGAATTTAATTCAAAGCCGTTTAAAAGGTGTCTTTGAATGAAAAGATATCATGCCTGATTATTTAGGTGCCAGCACATACACACTACCATGCTACCATGCCACTACCATGTAAATATCATTGCTGTGCTGAGAAGGTTCCACCACCCAAATAATACTAGCTCACTGGTGGTCTTGTGGGTGTCCTTACCAGAAACAAATTGATTATAGTCTCTAATAATAAACTAAATAGTGCACCTGGTAAATGGAACTGATAAGATGGACAATGAGTGTGAATAACAGGTAGGTGTACACCATAAAGTGGCTCATCAGTGTGTATGTTTTATTGTTTGCTCTTGTGAAGGATGTTCTGGAGAAATTATGGAGCAGTTCAGTTCATTGACATTAAGATGCATGATAAAATGCCTTAAACTTCCCTAATATGCATAGCACATTTAATCCCCATCATCCTTAGACAAAACAGTTGGTCTGTCTAATGGTCCATGTCAAATATGGTAAACAGTGAAATAATGCAATAGTTAATGATCAAAATATCAAGCCACTTAATTTTGGTTGGTAAACACTAAAATTGTGATTGTTGATTTCTTCAAACAGAGGACGTCTGAGAAAGAATGGGGAAAACAGGGTTTTGTATTACAAGCAAAATTTGATTTATGCATGAATGTTCCATGGCAAGTCATTTGTATGTCTTTGCACACAACCCTAAAATCTGTTTCTAAGCTTTGAAATATTCCTTTAAAACATGATCTTAATTCTTGAGACTCAGCAAGCCATGCCATCAGACATCTTGTGGGTACAGCAACTACGATGTCAAACTCTATTTGCCTCAAATGATTCAAAAAAATAATTTTTCACAGAGGAGAGTTCCTTCTTGCCTCTAAAATACTTCAGAGTGAAGCCTCGGGGAAAAGACCTCGCTCTAACATCTAAAGCAAAGAACGTCTGACTTTAAAAGTGCATTATGGGATGTAAATCCACAAAAGCACTCAGTCTCTAAGAATGTGTCTGGTCCACCCTGTTTTATTGCCAGGCTGTATTTTGTAGATTGAGGTTATGAGATCTAGCCAGTGTAGAAGGTTTACCTGACACATTCCCACCATGGCTGTGATTTGGGTTTTATTAAAACTGCATGGGAGCAGATTGGGAGAGTCCAAGAGGTTTAAATGCAGTTATGGCCATACACTTCATTCCCTTCAGTTATTAATATTTATGGCAGGATAGCATGTAAGTATAACACTGGCCCACCCATAATTGCACACAACTCAAGCAAATGAAAAAAGTCTCTATATGTTTCTCATAGTCTCAATAGTTATGAGTTCATGATTTATTTGTTTTTATATGAATCCATGCACTTTTGTTCTGCTTTTAGTCCTGACATTTCAGCCTTTGCAGTTTTTCTTGGTCACCTTTTTAGAGTGCTACTTTTGAGTTACCACTGACAAAAATCTACCCTCTACCTTTTTAAAAATTTGTGAAAGTGTCTTGCAGCCATTCCAGTTTTAGGTTAAAAAGGCATTCTGGCTTAAAACTACCATTTAATATATAATGGTATATTTAGCAGTGTTCTGTAGCAGAGCATGGCTTAGCCTCATCAGTTTGACAGAATTCACATTATTTTCATGTTATCATTCATCAGTGTTCTCTCATGACAATACAGAACATGCGTTATGCCATACAATCTTTGGGAATCCCTGTGGTAATGGCTACCAGACTAGCCACTGAGCTACACCCTAATAATACAACTAAGGCATAATTTCTTCACTGTGGTGAAGATCTTAAGACTGCCGCAGTACAATGTTCTGCCTCTTACCAGTAATGTGAACTACCTGGGTTCCTTCTGCAATTGCCAGCTAGTAGGAGGAAAAAACAGTCAAAAAATTCCTCCCACCTTCAAGGTCATTTAAAGGGGTTTTAAGGGGGTCTAGTAATTAAACAGAAAAAATCTCACTTTAGGGACTGCTGAGGCACCACTCTAGGATGCAAGTAAGCACCAGATGTGGCTGTGCTTACATCTTTTATTTTGGCCAGAGTGTCCTTTTAAATGCTGTCATTGTGACTCATTTGTCACACAGCCTTTGCACTTTTGACTAGATTCAGATTTCTTTTTTGCAAAAATGCTTACCACAGCTTGGTAAGTATTGGGGATGAGTGAAATAGCGACAAAATATTTTGGTAGGATGTATGAATTTTAACATCTTTTAACTCAAGCCTACACTCATTTCAACCATTTTGTATCACATGCAGTTTTAAAGATTTTTTTCAGGAACCCCCCACTACATTTTGCTGATGAGGCTTTCATGGGTTGTCGGATGCCTGAGACCCCCCTATATTTCACACACTGCTTTTAGAACAAGGAAACACACATGCATCCTATCGAAAGACCTCTGCCTCCACCTCATAAATTCATTGGATGATTTCAGTTGATACAATGACAGTAGCAAAGGATAATTAAAGTTATTTAAATTTTTGAAGTGACTGAAGTGAATTAAAACATTCCCATATGTAAAATCAGTCGATTATAGGACAGAAAAGTTTATTATTGGCAGATTGATGAAAGCGATAATTTAGTGGAGAGCATCTTGTTTAACAAATACATTTGAACTAGATTCCTCCATCCTCACATTGTGTCATAGCAGCTTTTCCTCATTTCCTCAGAGGATGAACAATTAAAGATAATAAGTAATAAATTATTTGCACTGCATGGAGGTCTGATGAACAACACACATACAAGCATCTAAATTCTTAAATTGATCCTCTATGCACCACTAATTTCTTCATTATTTTATTTTATTTTATTTATTAAATACTTGAGACATGGTGTGCATTGCAAAAACCAAAACTTGACTGAAAATACAATGAAAATGAGAAGTAAATGCTTAAGTGAATAGAAGTGTCAGCCAAATTCCATAAACAATATATATATATATATATATATATTACATATATATATCATATATAAATCCTGCCTAGGTTCCAACGGCTGAAGTTAACTATATACAACTTATACAACATCAGAAAAATCAGGTCATGCCTGACTCAGTATGCCACCCAACTCCTGGTACAAGCCATGGTTATCTCTTGCTTTGATGACTGCAATGGGTCTTCTAGCTTGTACAATAAGACCCTTACAGCTGGTTCAGAATGCAGCAGCTTGGCTGGTCTTCAACCAACCCAAAAGGTTGGATGCCACCCCACTGTCATTAACTCTTGACTACAGAGTGACATCCGGATCTGCACCCAGCTACCTCAATCTTATCATTCAGTTCCTACTCGCTCCCTCTACTCCTCCAAAGTACAGCGTCTGGCTCTGCCATCCCTACACATAAAGAGAACCCAGTCTAGACTGGTCTTATTCGTGGTTTCTCGTTTGTGGAATAAGCGACCAGAGTAGCAGAATCCCTCTCTCTCTTCAAAACCTCCTGAAAACACATCTATTCAGAGACCATCTCCTCTCCTGATGCACTATCTATCTTCTTGCACTACTCCTACATAAAGATTGTAGCACACTGTCCTGAAACTTCAGTGTTCCCACAGATTGTGAGGCGCTTTGGATAAAAGTGTCTGCCAAATGAATGTAATGTAATGGAGCATGGCTTAATGATTAGGTGTAAAGTCAGTCTCCAAACAATTGAGGTGATTCGACTGTGAGTGTGGATGAGACTGCTGAAGATATAATATAGCAGTGGGATTATGTACATCCTGAGTGTAAATAATGTCTTTAACACAAAAAAAATCGGTCTACTATAAAATACAGAATCTCATCCACAAATACTTTGTTGTCAGTCAGTAATCATAAGAATGATGCATTCTCCACTGGGGGAAGATATGATGACAGTCCATCCATTGTCGTCAGGTGGTTAAATTCAGTTCAAAGTTTTCTTAAGCACTATGAGTTCTCTCTCAGCATTCCCCGTGAAGGATTTTCTTACACTTCCAACCATTTAACATGCTGTTCATATCTGGAGCAGCCTAATAGAGGGCCCTTTATCAGAAGTGTTACAGGACAAGGTGCATTAAAAAGAGCAGGCTAACTGAGTGGTTGTTCACAGTCCTCTACAGTTACTACACCAGAAGAGCCTCAAAGGTACTGAGTTAAATGTTTGTGCTGAATAGAGGACTTTAATGTCCATTATGTTTACTCTCAAACTCATAGTTATCAATAGGAAAGAGCATGCTAGGCCCGTGTCAGCATTTGTTGTCCATTTCTGAGTTCAGATCTGTCAGCTGGAATCCATCAGCCTCACCTGTCCTTAAGATTTACACCCACACCAGTACTACAGCCGTTATCGGATTTCGGTGCTTCAGTGGTTATGTACACAACATGCTCCATTTTCCTGGATCAGATTAAAGCTGATAAAGTGGCCTGGATTTTAGTACAATCATTGAGGTTTTAATCACATGAAGACAAGCTTTGCTATGTAACAAAAATTGCTGACTCTGTCAAAAGTTGACACAATACACTTGAACTTGCATTACTTTCTTTAGGTACTGTTAATATTCTGAATGTCGTTTATTCTTTATCAGTCAGGTAGGACATCACACTGAAAAGCAGGAAGGAAGCATACAGAGGAACACATCTGTAAACATTTGTAAATAAACTGCCAGACATTTTTAATAAGAAAGGCGGCCAGTCACCACTAGATGACCAACTAGATGTGTCAAAAGTAGGCTAATGGTATACTTAGGCTGCTATATGCAAATACTGAGCAATGCAACACAGCAACTACCAACTGGAGTGAAGGCAGCATGACACACGGTGCTGAAACAAATGATCCAAAATTTTGGTTGTTGCCAAACATGCAGGGGAAGCTGACTGGCCGTGTTAGGCTTCCCTTTACTGCTTTATCTCTAGATACATTCAGAGGTGATGCGTGGGGAAAGGCTGGTCAAAATTGTAGAGATGCCTGTTATACATATTCATATGTACATATATATGCAGCCACAGTTTTTCAGTTTTAACATTAATACAGTGCACAGTGTCTAGCTAGATAGATAAACTGAAGAGCAACATAGGCGTATAAATGCAAAGTAATATTTATTTCTGTAACCTAGCAACCACAAGTTAGGGACATGCAACAAGAATTTTGTCTCGCTCCTTTGAACTCTTCTAACTTCACTCCATCGTGTCTGTGGAACATTAAGATGCCATGTTTTCTAGCCGCACCTTAAGGTACAATAGTAAGAAAGTCAGATACAAGTCACTGCCTCTTCACAAACACATGTAAATTTCAGAGGCTGGTGATATCACAGAGGTAGAGGACAGTATTGCTGGCTTTGCTGTGCTGTAAAACATTCGAAACATCTTAACTTAAGAAATTAAACTAGGTTAAGTTAAATCATTGGGTTAACTGAATTACTTTATATTGTTAACTTATTATTTGAAGTTCAGCATTATAAGTCAATCTCAAAATTTTATGGCAACCAGGTTTTTACAGTGAAAATTTATGAATTGAGGTTCTGTAGCATATGAGCCTCCACTGCCAGAGTGGGAAACAGTTTCTTCTCTCAGGCCATCAGACTCAACTGAATCATAAACTGTTCTTACACACACATTCACATACATACACACACAAACACATCCCTGAACTGAACTTCTTCTTACCTCAAAAAATTCTCATGTGCATAGCCTTATATGTCCACTACAATGCCCCTCTATTTATTATACTGCACTTCCTCTATCCTGCTATTGCTATTATTTGCACAATTATTTATTCCTGTCTACTTCCATTCTGCACCTAACACCTTTGCAGCTAGAATACAGTATCTCTCATAATACTGTATTAATTCAATTGCTGACTGCACTAAATGTTGTTTTGTTGCTCTTGTGTTTTTCTTGCACTCTCTCTCTCCTGTTATCTTGCATTCGGTATATTTTGTACTGTTTGCACTTATTTAGTCTAGTGGTGTTTTTGTTTTTGTTCTTGTGTTGCACCATTGTCCTGGAGGAACATAGTTTCATCTCACTGTGTACTGTGTGTATATGGCTGAAATGACAATAAACCTACTTGACTTGACTTACATATAATCATTAAGCCAATTACTGAAACAATCATTTTCTGCAACCTTACAGAGTATTAGTTCTGTTCTCATCAATAGAATCTTCGGTAACACTTTATTCAGATGATCCACTGTACATGCTTTGTAGATGGACGTCTTTAACTAACATTTAACTAAATATTTATTAAGTGTAGCTAAACTTTAAAAATAAGAAGATTCAATGAAACCTAATCCTAACTCTTCAATTCAATTCAATTCAATTTTATTTACATAGCGCTTTTTACAACCAAGTTGTCACAAAGCAGCTTTACAGAATACAGGTCTGAGCCCCTAGTGAGTAAGTCAAAGGCGACAGAGGCAAGGAAAAACTCCATCAGCTGGAGGAAGAAACCTCGGGAGGAACCAAGACTCAAAAGGGGAACCCATCCTCCTCAGGTCGA
>JBBPCZ010057215.1:0-12578 GCA_037974445.1 Brycinus macrolepidotus | reverse complement strand
TGCTGAGTGGTTGGAACTCCTTTATCTAGGCACCTTGTATCTTTAGGCACTTTGCAGCCTGTCACAGTAAAACATTTAATCTACTCCATATGCTAGAGAAAAGACAATTTGATATTTATTTGATATTTTTGCACCAACAAGGTGATTCAAAGTATAATATAAATCGTGTAATATAAGATTCAAAATATAAAGAAATGAGGGGTGGCACAATACTTTTGCACAGTACTGTATTTGTGAAGTAATTGTGACGGCCCTCTATTGATACATTACAACAATAATAAACGACTGTTTGTAATAAGCCTTTTAGATTTTAAATAATTCTTAAAAATACAAAAATGGTATACAGGTTTTGAGCCATGTACAAAACCTGTACACCAAAACTATGTGGACGTCTGACCATCACATCTACATGACCTTGATGAACATCCCGTTCTGAAATCGTTGGCATTAATGTGGGATTTGGCCCCCCTTTGCAGATAGAACCGCCTTCACTCTTCTGGAAAGGCTTTCCACTAGGTTTTGGAGAGTGCCTGTTGGAATTTGTGCCCATTGAGTGAAAAGAGCATTTGTGACTTCAGGCACTGATGTTGAACGAGGAGGTCTGGCTCACCATCAACGTTCTGATTCATCCCAAAGGTGTTGAGTTGGGATGAGGTCAGAGCTCCGTGCACATTTCCCGTGTATCTTTATGGAGTTTGTTTGATGCACAGGGGCTCAATCATGCCAGAACAGGAAAAGGTCTTCACCAAGCCATTGCCAGTAAGTTGGAAACATATCCCTTCTGATATACAGTGACTACTAAACTGTCCTTAGCAATAATTTTAAACAAAAAATTCAAATGAAACCCTTGTTTCTGTCAGTTTGGAACACAAGCGGTTAACAGTTCTGTTTCTCTACTGCCATTCCTACCATCCTAACCCAGTATTGTTATAGAACTGGCTTTGCCGTTTCTTGCTAACATGTGATTGGCTGAAGCTCTATCTGGCTTTAAGAAGCACCAAAGCTCAGTGGAGTATTTGTGTGGATGTAGGCAAAAAGAGGAGATGTTTATACTAACAATTCTGTGCTCGAAAATACGGAACACATTGTGTTTGGTGTTGACTCAGTAAGAGACTAGTGTTGCACGGTAAACCGATACTTAAAAAGTATTGCAATACCCCGTACTTAGAAAATGTGTGTTGATATAGTTATCAGTATTTTTCATGTTTAGATAGAAATTTATGGAAATACAAATTTTATTGTGTTCTGTGCTTGCGGTACTTCATTATTCGTTACGTGGACGACAGTACCAGCCTGTAGCCCCCTATATGTACTATGTACATGTACTTTTAGTGTAAAGTGTCCATTTGTCATACATGAATGCACCGCAGCACATAGCACACAGTGTAAACAGCACAAAATTGTTCTGAGCATTTAACCCATTCACCCAAGTGAAGCAGTGGGCAGCCAGCGATGCAGCACCTGGGGAGCAGTGTGTGGGGACAATACCTTACTCAAGGGTACCTCAGTGCCTCAGTGGTGCCACTGGCAGTCCTGGGATTCGAGCCCATAACCTTCCGATCACCAGGCCACCAGCTGCCCCTTTGATGATAATGTATGAAAGATGTTTACCGCTTTTGTGTCCCCATCAATGTCAAAATCATACCTACATCCTTGAATTTGCATAGCTTTAATTTATTTAAATATAAATGACTTTGTCTGCTATAGCTTTTATATCACCCTTCTCTGGAACTAAGTGGCCTAAACCCTTACAAAACAGCTCCAGCTGATTATTCTCCCTTGACCAAACTTTACTATGTGCATTGCATTAAGTAGCGTTCTCCTGGCATCTGCTGAACCCAGATTTGTCCATAAGACTTCCAAATATTGAAACATGATTCATTATTCTTGACAACCCATTTTCACTGTTCCTAGAATTGCACATAGTAATCTTAGGCTTATTATGCAGCTACTTGACCCTAAAAAGGCCACTTCATGGAGCTCCCGAGGCTCGGTTCTTGTGCTGATGTTATAGCTTATTAAACAAACTATGCATAGCCTCGCCCACTAACTGCGCCCTCATGAGGTATCAACAGCATTTACACAATTTTTTTTACTGGGATAGGCTGCAAGGACCAAAAGATACAAGGTGTCTAGATAAAGGTGTTCCAACCACTCAGCATTCAGAACCACCAGTATACGGATCACCGCCTGATCATCTTGAATCATCTGCACCTGTTTCTTCACTGTTTCAGGCTTTAAGTTAAATGTGCTTTGTTCTGCTTGAATGATTCATATGTAGGTCGCTGTGTGGCTAATCAAACAAGAAACATTCCTGAAACTGGTCAGGTTCAGGGACTGGACCTTTAAATGTCCTTCAGGAAGCCTGGAGAACTGTTCCTCAAGACTACATTAAAAATACATGAAAATTTGGCTCTTTGGAAGCAAATATGAAGAAATGAGGGCTCAGGATTTTTGCACAGTGCTGTAAAATCACCAAGAGAGTGAATATATAAGGGAAAGAGAAGCGGGCCAAGCACAGAGCCTTGGGAACACCAGTGGTGAGTCTTCATGGGGCAGATATAGATCCCTTGTGTTGTGTAACAAGACAAAATCGAAAAATGAAGGTTTATAGACAAAGAGATCATTTTTTCCCCACCAAAACACACAAGAGGTGTGTTAAGTTATACAAATTCAAGGGCGTAGGTTTGATTTTGATGGGGACGCAAATGTGGTAACTTTACTCCAGCCATAGTGCAATTGCTAACATCTTTCAGACATTAACATCAAAGAGGCAGTGGTTAGGCATTTGGCAGACACTTTTATTCAGAGCAACGTACAGTCATTAGTTACAGGGACAGTCCCCCTGGAGCAACTGAGGGTTAAGTGTCTTACTCAAGGACACAGTGGAAGAAAGTGGGGGTTTGAACCTGCAACTTTGTGGTAATGGGGTTCACAGGTAAGTGTTTTACCTACTAGACTACTACTACCCCAACAGGGAATTGCCTCTGCGATCAGAAGGATGAGGGTTTGAATCCCAAGACTGCTAGTGGTACCACTGAGGTACCCTTGGGCAAGATACCGTCCCCACACACACTGCTCCCCGGGCGCTGCGTTCCTGGCTGCCCGCTGCTTCACTTGGTGAATGGGTTAAATGCACAGAACTATTTTATGCTTTTCACTGTGGTGTGCTCACGTATAACAAATGGACACTTTACACTTATTGCAGTCGCATCACAACATATTTTGGGCTGGTTTTCTAGCCAATATTGATAGCACAGTTTATTATTATAGCTGTTTATCTCAGTATCAGCCAAAGCTTTGTTAACAAAGTAGGCTAATAAAAATGTTCAGTGTCTGAAAACACCTAACGAATGATGATCGGTGTTATATAATAAATATTCCTGATTCCTCTCTCATTGATTTGTTCCGATATTTTGCAGTCGTGTGATTCGTCACCCACGATAGAGACTCACACTGACAGCTGCTTCATTTCCGAGCCGTTAGCGGAGGTGCTAATCATAGTGAGGTCTAGTGAGGTCAGATCTGGAGAGACATTCATATTCACACACCCTCTATTTTCCTCCTCTCTCTTCTTTCTCTCCCCATCTGTCTCTCCACCTCCTCTCTGTTTAACTCTGTTTAATATTTCTCTCTTTTTTCGTAAGAATTTTCTTTCTTTACCTCACTTTCTCTCTCTCTCCACATTGCTTCTTACCCTTTCCATCTTTCTTCATCACTTTCTCTGCTTTTTTTCTCCATCATCCTCCTTCTCACAAATTGTAACTCTATATTCTCTCTCCTCTGTCTCCTTTCTTTTTTCTTTCTTTCTTTCTTTCTTTCTTTCTTTCTCCTTCTCTCTTCTCTCTCCTTTTCTATCTTCTCTCCTCCTGACCCCTCTTTTCTGTCTTGCGCCTCCTCTCTTTCATTTCTCTCTCTCCTTTTATCTCTCCCTCACTCTCCTCTCTCTGCTGTCTTTCTCTCCTCACGCTTTCATTTCTCTCTCTCTCTCTCTCTCTCTCTCTCTTTTTTCTCTCGTTGCTGGAGTCGCTGTGTTGTGTGTCATTTCAGAGCAGGAGCGTCACACTGAGACGGACAGCTTAAGTCACTGTCACAAAACACCCACAAACACACACAAATGCACAATTTTTCTTTCTTTTTCTCATGCATTTTATCTTTATCACGCACACACACACACACACACACACACACACACACACACAGAGTCTGGGACTTGACGAGGCGAGGCTGAGGCAGGGCTCAGTATCTTCATCCCTGTGATATGGAAATAAACGCTGGCCAAGCGTGACAGCACTGGGCTCGGCAGCAGCGGAGGGGCATAAATACGCTCTTACACACTCCTGCGTGCCCTCGGACATAAATACACTCTTACACACTCCTGCATGCTTGCAGGGCGGGCCACTGAATCAGCCTGGACAGGCTAACGTCCACTAAGCTGCACGGCTCAGTACACCAGCAATAGAGGCCACATATGGGAACAGCAGGTTAACAGTGTGTGGAAAACCCTGCATCATCCACCACTTCAGCAGAGGACTTTTATTTACATGTTCATTCGCCTTTATTCACATGTTCACTTTATCAGAAACACCTCCACCATTGTTCCACCTCAGCTGTTAATCCAGGTTGATGATGGTGAATAAGATAATAAATGATATTGTAATTAAAATAATAATGACAATAAATGCCATTAATAAATGACCTATTGTTGGGGTCCCCAGTGATTCCCCTTGGCTCTTGTTCTGCATGATTTGATGTAAATGTCATGCAGATTGGGGAGGGTGGTCTTGGTGGTTCTCTCAGCTGAGTGGACTACCCTCACAAGAGCCAACTGGTATAGCTCCCCATCCAGGTTGTGATGCTTCCGCTCAGGATGCTGTCTAAAATGCAGAAGTTCCTGAACAACCCAAGTGGGAGTTTTAAGTCCCTTAGTCATCTAAGGTGTTAATCTGACAGGACCATGACAGGTTCTTGGGAAATGTAAGCACTGAGGTGTTTGTTGTTATCTACTCTCTCCACCTGGGCCACTTTTATGCTGAGAGGATGGAAACTCATCTTCTGCTTCCTGGTGAGGTCTGCTCTGAGCTCCTTGGTCTTGCTGACATACAGCTTGAGATTGTTCTCCTCTGCACTGTGGCTGATGACAATTTTATAGTGTGATGATGGGTCATAGAATATGTTTTACTTAGAGCTGTTACACAATCGTGTATTAACACCATTTATTATCTTGTATTATTATTTTTATTACTATTTATTATAGTTTTCACTATCGTTAACACATTTTTAAACCACCTGTTGTAGTGCAGGCTGAATCCCAGCTGTCCATGCACTGTTGCTATGGCTTCTGGTCTGGCTCCTGAAAATAATATTATTAATTAGATTATATGTCATATGAGTGGGCAAAATGAGCAATGCATTTATTACTCTTAGGAATTAATTTCACTAAGATTATTTTCTGTAGCCATAGCACCCTGAAACTAATCTTACTGCAATTAATCACACCTGTCCAAATAATTTTCTAGATTATAGGAGTGAACAATAAACCAATGCGTTTATTACTTTTAATAATAACTTTCCATAAGATCATTTATTGAAATTAATTGTTGAGAGTAAAATCTGAATGGCTTATTTCGTCCGTTCATGTACAATATAAATTGAATGAATGTGATTAATTGCAGTTAACTACACAAGCAATGTGATCACTCATAAAATGTTATTTATTGCATAGTAACAATACACTGTATGTCTTTCAACTAACACTATACATTTTTTGGTGACATCTCAAAAACAGTTTATTTAAAATTGGCTGTTTTTGATGCTTAATTTCCTCATTTAGAGAGTATGGACTGCGGAGTGAACAGTAATTTTGAAAATGTATTGAAAATTACAGTGCTTATGTATTATTTTAAAGTCTTTCATTAAAAAAAAGTGAGTTAAAATGAGTTTTTGCTGTCATATGTACCCTTTAACATAGTAACGCATGGAATCAGGAGTGTATATCTCATGCGTAAAAAATACTACCCACGTACTGCTGTACGGAAATGACCGAAAACGTCACTTTTGACGGATTTAGGGGGCGAGATTATGTCCGACATGTAACCAAGAAAAGAAAACTGGCCGGCATTCATCTGGCTGTCAGTGCTTTTATTATTTTTTCCTCCACCTACGAGCTAATAAAAGACTTTTTCATGAGCCGGTGTAATCAACAGAGTGGACACATACGAGCACGAGTGTGTAGGAGAGGCGTTTCGCACCAGGGGTTGTATGTCGGGGCAGGCAGAGCTGCCTTAAGAGAGCGAGGCGGCGAGGCTTGAGGCTGACGCCGGACGTCACGGCCGCGGTATTTGTGGCGCTGCTGATGGAAGGCAGTGCTTTTTTCCGGTGCTGCGAACTTGACGGAGGCCTGGAGACACGCCGGCATTCGGAAAGACATTTCAAAAGCAGTGTGTGGGTTTCCTGACTGAGCTGTATGAATCAGGGTGATGGTTCCTGGAGGTAAAAAAAGCCATTTTCTGGCACTCTGTCCAAAGCCACTTTTGTTTCAGAGGCCCACAAGGTGCCCTAACCTGCAGGAGGGTTGCTGGACACTGCTGGAGAAGTTTGTCGAGTTTAGACTCTATTCAAACTTTGTAGAGTATAAAATAGTCTGATATTTGCATTAAATGATATTTTGCATTTACTAGTAATCAGATAATACAGTATGAAGGACTAACTGGATTTCTTACTACACAACATTTTTGTCTTCAAAATTCCCCTTTAAACAGAGTCATCCAGAGTGTGTTCGGTGTTAGACGGTTCATGGTAGAGACTGATTTTTTTACAGTGGAGGTGAATGGATCCAGTCGTCTCCAACACAAATACAGCCGTTTTATTCACTTTCGACCCCCAGTGAAGCTCCACGTGTCTCTGAGTGTCTATATTAATGCTGATGACGGTAAAATAGTAAATTAGTTTTCTTTGGGGACAATTTTGACTCATGACGCCCTGCATGTATCCCTCCACCATGAATGGGTTTAGTTTTAACGGTAAAAGCTTCTCAAAATGGCGTCTCAGGCGTCAGGAGGCACAACCATAAACATTTCATGGAATAACTTTCTGTGAGGGAGCTTTTAAAGGCAGACATATGGTTCCATTCGCCACCACGCATTTCACACCAAATCTCGACTGCTTAAGTATGCAGGAATTTTGAGAAAGGGCTGGAATTCCCCTTTAAGAAAGGCGTGCTAAAAATAGTGGCGAGCTGAAGGTCTTGATATCACCGTCTCCCCAGTGGTCCTTCACATTCGATCACACATCACTGTTAGCTGGCTGGACACCTGCCACCGTACGGCTCAGGATAATTCCTATTCAATTACTTTACGCTGCCATTTAGAGACGGGAGGTGCGGCTCTCACACACACACACACAGACACACACACACACACTGAGAGGAGGGAATCCTCAAAGGCTGTGGGATTATGTAACTGGTCTTTCTTTGGCTTTTTTTTCATCCTCAGCGTGGTTTAGACCCGGGCAGCAGAGTGAAAGAGATGCAAAGAAAACTGCCAAAAAAAGAAGGTTTCTCTGTTTATTTTATTTGTTTTGTATCCATAACTGCCCCATACGTTACAATGATCAGAAAAAAGTCTCGTTAGCTCCCATAAGGGACAGTCCTGCTTCTTCAAGGTCACGTCTTGGACCTTTAGAAAGACATCCATCACTGGTGGATGGAGGGGTGACAAATTTTGCAGCAACTGAAGGGCTGTATAGTGAAGAGATGTAAGGTGAGTGTTTCTAAAAAAGTGGCCAGTGAGTGGAAGTATGAGGTGTTTCTAATAAAGTGGCCAGTGAGTGGAAGTATGAGGTGTTTCTAATAAAGTCGCCAGTGAGTGGAAGTATGAGGTGTTTGTAATAAAGTGGCCAGTGAGTGGAAGCACATGGTGTTTCTAATAAAGTGGCCAGTGAGTGGAAGCACATAGTGTTTCTAATAAAGTGGCCAGTGAGTGGAAGTATGAGGTGTTTCTAATAAAGTGGCCAGTCAGTGGAAGTTGAGCAGCACCTACATGGAAAGTAATCTGACAGTAAATCCTGCTCGTCATGTCTTCATGGTTATTTAATTCACAAGATCAAAATCACTGACTTGCATTCAGGTCACGCTTGCACTTCCACAAATTTAATCGTGTTTCTGTTCCTCCAAGAACATTGTGAACATTTCAGAAGCACGAAGAGCTGATCTTCCAGTATTTATTTTCGTTCTCCATCTTGCCCAAGAGGATTTCTGTTATTAAAATTCCAGTGTTTCAGTTTATTATCATGTCTCGTTCAAACAAAAGGGATTAGAAACTACAGACTACTGATGTCCAACACTATGCTTTCTTACTAGGATTTATAGCCATGGATAAAACCTAGTCTTACACTTAATCTCAGTGCCAATGGTGAATCACCAATAGAATTGCTTTCAAGGTTTGGATTAGGCCTAATTTGGAACTGGGAAACTGGCCCTATGTTTCCAAAAGTTGTCCCTTTTAACTAGTATTTAAAGCACATCATTACTGACACAATGTGTTGAGTGAATGCACACAGCTGTGTAATCTCCATAGAAAAGCACTGGCAGTAAAATTAGATGCTGTGGAGCCACACATAAGCCCACACAACACCAATCGTCGGCCAGTGGGCTGTAAAACACTGAACAATGGAGCAGTGGGGCAGTTCCTTTAACCCTTAGAACCCGAGCTGCACGGATCTGCGCCAGAAGCAGAACAAATGGTAAACTGTCGTCGTATGGCAAAACAGTTCCTGGTTTATGTTGATGCTTGAGGTGTCGGACGTCATGCTGAGCTTTGTTGTGTAGAACCAAAGTTATTGTAATTTAAAAATATGTAGTAATAATAACTGCTACTGGAGTTTTTAAAATGGCATCACATGCAAATGCCCATAAAGAGCAAAAATACCCAAATATTCTTAGAAACAAACAGAACAAGCAAGATCCTTGAACTCGGAAGAACTTTCAGGATAGTTTCTGCCCACAAGTTGGTGGGGAAAACCCACAGAGGGAGGGGGTCCAGAATGCGGCCAAGCTGCGGCTTGTCGAGCAAAAGCGCAGTGAATGGCGAGTGTGTAGGAGAGCAAACACTGGTTTTAGACTGTTTTACACTGTTTTTATTTGTTGTAATCAGATTTTACTAATACGCTCTGAGTTCTAAGGGTTAAATACCTTAATTTTTGCTCATTTAGTTATGAGTTGGAGTGATGAAGCTCCACTGAACTCCTTAGGATGAGTTGAAGTGATGAAGCTTCATTAAACACCACTGGGATGAGTTGAAGCGAAGACACTCCTTTGAACTCCTGTGGGATGATTTGGGGTGATGAAGCTCCACTTAACTCCTGTGGGATGAGTTGGAGTTGAGAAGTTCCACTGAACATCTTTGGGATGAATTAGAATAATGAAGCTTTACTGAACACCTCTGAGGAGGGATGAGTCTCTGTTGAATCTGTTGATCTCCTGTGGGATGAGGTGGAGTGATGAAGCTCCACCGAACACTGTTGGGATGAGTTAAGTGATGACACTCTACTGAAGACCATTGGTATGAGTTGGAGTGATGAAGAACCATTGAACATCTTTGGGATGGGTTTGTAGTGATGATGGTCCATTCAACATCTTTGGGATGAATTAGAGTAATGAAGCTTCACTGAAATCATCTGGGGTGAGTTGGAGTGATGAAGCTCTGTTGAACTCCTGTGGGATGAGTTGGAATGATTAGGCTCCGTTTAACACTGTTGGGATGAGCCGAAGTGATGGCACTCCGTTAAAAATATTTTGGATGTATTTGAGTGATGAAGCTTCACTGAACACCTCTGAGGTGAGTTGGAGTGATGAGTCTCTGCTGAATCTGTTGAACCCTTTGTCATGAGTTGGAGTGATGAAGCTCCATTTAACAGTTTTGGGATTAGTTAAAGTAATGAAGCTCAGTTGAACTCCTGTGGGATGAGTTGGAGGGATGAATCTCCATTAAAGACCTTTGGGATGAGCAGGATTAATGAAGCTCCATTTAACAGTTTTGGAATAAACTGGAGTGATGTATCTCTACTGAACTTCTCTGGGATGAGTTGAAGTGATTTTAACACCTGTGGGATGAGTAAGAAGTACTCTGGGATGAGTTCAGAGTGGTATAGACAGTAAATAACGAGCCATTTCTCTGGATGAGAAGCCTCTACCGTATGTTTGAGATCTTCTCCTGGAGGACCTGTTAGCTTTAGTGGTCCAGCAGAGGATAATCCATCATAAACTGGCCGTTCAGTCTCGGTCCTGAACCGCCAGTTTAAGCCGTGTGGTTCATGCGTGGATATATAAACACACCCCTGCAGTGTCACTCTCATCCCTCACACTCCTGTTCTGTTTCTGTTCCCTCGTTCCTCCCCCTTCAGCCCCTTCCATCGCTCCCAAACTGCCTTCGGACATTAATCTTCCCCTTTTCTCTCCTCTCTGTCACTCTCTCTCTACTCCTCTGTATTGCTGTCACACAATTTTGCCTTTTTTCCTCAGATTCTCTCTCACTCATTCAACCCCCCCCCTCACTCACTCAAACCCCCCCTCCTCATTCGTATCATCACATCCTGCCATTCTGTCACCTTGTCCTTCATTTCTCACCCCCATTTTCTCCCCCTCCGCTGTGTGTGAGCGCGCGCGCACGTGTGTGTGTATGTGTGTGGCTGTGAATACAAGTATTTGGTTGCTATGTGTGTGTGAGCGCTTGTGTGTGTGTGTGCTCATATATTGCATTGTGTGTGTGTGTGTGTGTGTGTGTGTGAGAGAGAGAGAGAGAGAGAGAATATCTCGTGTCTTATGTACATATTATATGTGTGTGTGTGTGTGTGCATGTTTGTGTAATATCTGCTTGTACATTGCATTGAGTGTGTGTGTATTACATTGAGTTTCTGTGTGTACTGTGTGTGTGTGTGTGTATCTAGTGTCATTCGGGCATATTTTATTGTGTGTGTGATCTATCGTGTGTATGTGTGTGTGAAAGCTAATGTGTGACTGGCACTTGTGTGTTATGTAAATCTGATCTTTAGTTGCGTGTGTGTGTGTGTGTGTGTGTGTGTGTGTGTGTGTGTGTGTGTGGGTGTGGCTGTCAGGTTGTGTGATTATCAGGCTTGTCTGGATCCTGTAATGGCAAATCAGAACAGGGCAATTAGAACAGCGTGCAGAAAACACACACACAAACACACACACACACACGCGCGCACGTACATCACTGTGTATCGGTTACTGTTTGACTGCCCTGTGCATGTGTTTCTGTTATTACACTAAAACTGATGAATACAAATGAGCTCCATTCTGATTGGCTGCCCTGTATTGTGCCTCATTTCAAAAGCAGCTGAAACACTCCTAATAACGTGAACATGAATGGGCGGGGCTAACCTGCTCCAGGCTGAATAGGTGAATGTATGTAACTGCATTGGTTTTTGTGACATCACAAAAACAGTGGATTCAAAATGGGTAAAAGCAAAAGTCCAGTGACTGATTACACAAAAGACACCCCCCCTCACTGGACAGCAACTAATTGACCTGCAATAAACAAATAAACACAAACACATACACACACACACACACACACACACATGCACAGACTATACAATAAGGGAGAAAAAGACAGGAAAAAAAGGAAAGAGAGAGGAGAAACAGAAAAAAGGCAGAGAGAGGGAGACAGAGAAAGAGAGAATAACCCAGAAAGAGACAGAGAGGGGCAGAGAGAGAGAAAGAGAGAATAACAGAGGGAGAGAGAAAGAGAGAGATAAATAGTGAAAGAATAGAGAGAAAAAGAGAGGGAGAGAGAAGGAGAGAACAACAGAGTGAGAGATAAGGCGAGAGTAACAGAGAGAGAAATAGAGCAAGAGAGATAAAGAGAGAGATAGAAAGAGAGAGATAGGATAACAGAGAGATGAAGAGAGAATAACAGAGAGATGAGAGAGAGATTAACAGAGAGATAGAAAGAGAGAGAAAGGATAACAGAGAGATAAAGACAGAGAGGATAACAGAGAGAGATAGGGATAAAGACAGAGATAGAGAGAGAGCAGATAGAGAGAGAGATAAATAGAGAGAGTTGTGCTGTCAGTTGCTCGTCTCGTGGTTCTCAGGGGTCTTTTTTTTTATCTCGTTCATGTTAATTTGGTCCTGATGTGCCTCAGAAATGTGAAGTGTTTCTGCAGCCCCCCGAATCCCCACTGCTCTTACACAAGCACTCGTCCTGAATAACATTCCCTCACCCACACACTCCTCTCACACAAATATCACGCAAATATCGTCTCAGCAGCTCCGTCTCATCACCATAACGATAACACAGTTCTTCCCAGCCGCTCCTGATCAGCATTGTGGTGGGGCGAGACCACGGAGGAGCAGGGTGGTGATGATCTTTCAGTCACTGCCGTTGGTTTGGTTTGGCCCCACCAGCTTTTAGAAGCATCTACAGTACTGTGCAAGAATCTTGACCCTCCCACACCCCACCTTCTTCATATTTTGTTTGTTTCCAAAGATCCAGACTTTCTTGTATTTTTAATGTGGTCTTGAGGAACAGTTCTCCAGGCTTCCTGAAGGACTTTCA
>JBBPCZ010057175.1:0-12579 GCA_037974445.1 Brycinus macrolepidotus | reverse complement strand
GTGGATTACTAAAGCACTGATGTACGTCGCTCTGGATAAGAGCGTCTGCTAAATGCCGTAAACGTAAACGTAAACTGGCTGGTTGGGGAGGGGGGGGGCTAAAGAGACCAAAGGCAGAAATAAACACCAGAAATCAGTTTCAGTATTTACACATGCATCATTACCATTCCTATGTTTGTTTTCCCTAATAGCTGCAGAGCATACAGGATCCTGTTAAAAGAATAAAAACAAACAGCCAGGAGATTATTATGGTATCTGAAAATAATAAAAAAATGCTGTTTAAAAAAAGAATCACAAATCTAATAAAAATAACTAATTTAAAAATAAAACAAAAAAAAACATTAAACAACACACAACTACACTCCAATGAAAATCCACTCATACATGCTTACCGGCCCTCTTTCACACACTGGCTCTGGCCTTGCCGCTGCGCTGCGGGTTGCGGGGCGTCCCGGGTTGAGCCGAATTGAAGGGAGGGGTTTTCCTGTTTGAGCTGCCGTAGGAGCGGCACTAACGGTCGATACACTGCTCCATCCTCTCCTCTCCAGCGCAGCAGCCGGAAGGACAGAGGCTGACCCTTTAGTCTGGACAACACCACCCCAGCCTGTAGGGAACACAGTGTGGTGCAAACACTCAGGTCGAGTCTCGATTGTACAGTTATGTGCTAAGCAATATCACGACACTGGCTTTACACAGCATCCCCAAGTACAGGTGTCTGAAGTTTGCTGCTTTAGTTTTATACTGGAGCTACACACCTATGGTAACGACAGGTAATGATTTGATTACTTGTCAACATTAGTAAGCTTCAGACACCAGTTAGCACACTGAACACCTGTCATCACATACGTGCCTCAAACCATGTGGACTTAAGTAATCTTGAACAGACTTGCTTATGTGGTTTCTGAAACTGTTTGACCATGGTTTCTGGGTTATGTGATGTATAAACAGGAGGTTTCAGTTTATGTGACATGAGTAGGTAAGGTAGTGAAAGATAGCTCATTACTGCTACGATTTTTTTTTCTGAAACTTTGACCTGAGCCAATATCCTCCACTCATCACTGGCCAACACTTGAATTGGAAGTGAGCGACATTAGCACAAAAATAGTATCACAATTCTTGAAGACTTCTTCACGACACAATAAGTATCAAAGTATTCATTTTTCTAAGGTTTGATGAGATGGTATGGACAAAAAGTCCCAGAGATGCCACATTAAAAAAACGGGATGATACATTGATTTTATCATGATAACAATCAGATATCGTCATGTTGCTCACCCCTAAATACTAAATAATGTATTTATTCTTACTAGAAAACTACCAGGGGAAACTTATGTAATTTTTTTTGCTTTAAGCCAGTCTTGTTAAACATTACTGGACCTGCCCATTGCTGGAATTCCTCAGCGATATCCCATTGATTTCATCAATGATGTCACCAGGCTCTGCAAACATATCCACCTGAGCCATGCCACCTTGAAGCAGTTCCAGCACAAACACACGCCCTTCCAGGTACCTGAGAAACAGACAGAGAGAGAGACAGAAAGCGGCTGTAGTTGTACGCTCACATAGAACACATACAATCTCAGAAAGCAGAGCAGTATTTCATAGCATTCAAGCAAAACTAACAATTTACATGGATCAGAACATTAAAACCACCAACTAATATTGGTCCCCTCGTGCCACCAAAACACGGCATGGGCTCCTCAAGATGTCTGAAGGTGTGCTGTGGTCTCTAGTACCAAGACGTTATCAGCAGATCCCTTAACTCTGGTGAAGTGGGTGATCCATTAGGGAATATTGTTGCCATGAGGGAGTGTACTTGGTCTGCAACAATGTTTAGGTAGGTGATGCGTATCAAAATAACATTCATATGAATGCCAGCACAAAAGGTTTCCTACCAAACACCTTTCTGTAATGACCAACATTAACTTTTTCAGCAATGTGTGCTACAGTAGCCTTTCTGTAGCCTTCGGTCCCCACACAAATCAGTGAGCCTTGGGCACCCATGACACTGTCTCTCTTGGTCCATCCTTGGACCACTTTTGGTAGGTACTAATGATGGATAACTAATAACTGCTGTTTTGGAGATCCTTGCTGCCTAATATATCTCACCCCTTGACACATGTCACTGTAAAAAGATAATGTTATTTATCTCACCTGTCAGTGGTTTTAATGTTATGACTGGTGTATAAACCGCATGTAATTAGAGCAAAAGGCAAAAGCAACCTGCTGTGCTGAGTCTAACTTGACCAGTTTTGAAGCTGGACAGACATGCTACTGTAAGCATGCTAACCTCAGAACCATCCCCAGTTCGCGACATGGTACAGCCTCATAGGTTTCATACACCTAAAACACACAAGTAGGCTTTTATCATGCATCTTACATGCACATACAGCCGTACAGTGCTAATGGCGGGTGTCGGAATGCTTCAGACTTACCGGAATCAGCCAACTCTCATCTAGAAAGCTGCAGTTCTGCAGTGGTGGACACAGAGAGAAATGTACCCTTAAACTGAGCAAGACAAGGCTCGAGGCTGAGGGTAAATGATATTACTACAATGATTTGACAATAAGTGATCATCTAACTTGTTGGTACACCATGTAGTTGCATAATTTGTGTTAGCCATCTTCTAGCCCTGCATCAGAGGTCAGATTCTGACCACAGACCTGCTCTGGGCTGGACATTTTTGGATGGCGGACCACTCTCAACCTAGCAGTGATGCTAACGTGTAAAACCCAGCAACACCGCTGTGCCTGACATACTTGTATCACATGCACTACCATGTTACGTACGATCCACCACCCATATATTGTCCAGTGATCCTATAGTTGTCCCTTTGCACTGATGGGTGGGGTAAATTATGTAGCAAAGGATGAGGGCTAAATTATGTAACAAAGGATGGGCTATAGTCAGAAACTGTAAAATGCTTTCTTATGGTAGGTGTTTCTAATAAAATGGCCAATGATTACATACCGGGTAGATGTTTTTTAATAACCTGGCAACTCAGAAACAATAATAATATTCTCAGTACAGTAAGTTTAAATTAGTACACATAGATCACATAATCATATATTCATAGCAAAAGATGCATACCTCCATACTGAGCTTGAACTCCATTTCCGAGAGAACCAGACAAAGAGAGAGAAAGGGCTCTAGGTAGGAGAAATATACACATGCTATCATTTCTCAAATGTGAGATGCTTGAAGTGATACATGCAAATGTACAGTGCCATGAAAAAAAGTATGTAAAAGTATGTAATATAAGGAGAACATGAGGAAACACAAATCACAGTTTGAATGATTTAGTCTTTCACATTGCTGTGTGCTCTTCTTTGCAGAACTGCTTTTAATTCAGTCACTTTGAGAAGCTTTCAAGCATGAACTGCCTGTTTATGGTCATACCACTGCATCTCAGAGGGGTTCATGTGAGGACATTGACTAGGCCTCTCCAAAACCTTAAAATTGTTTTCTTCTGAGCTGTTCAGAAGTGGACTTGCTCTTGTTCTTCAGATTGTTGCCATGCTTCATAACCCAGTTATTTTGGAGATTCTGGACAGAGACCGATGACTGGGCATTCCCCTGTGTGAGCTTGACGCGAGATGTAAAGGGACTCGTCTTCCTAAAAGTTCCACTTCTGGCTTATCATTTGGGGTCATCAATGTGTTTTTTGGAAATGTGGGAGACTTTATGTTTCACTTGATTAGGAGTGTTTTTTGCCCTGTCATTACCCCACAGATTTCATTTTTTCCGATTTCTTTCTAATGGTGGAATCTTGCATGCAGACCTTATTTGAGGCTAGAGAGGCCTGCTGTTCCTTGGATGTTCATCTGGGTTCTGTTGTGATTTCCCGGATAAGTCATTGCTGCAATCTTAGAGGAATTTTGGTAGGCTGGCCACTTCTGAAAAGACTCACCACAAGTTTTTATTTCTGGAGATAATGGCTCTTACTGTGGTTTGCTGAAGTCCCAGAGATTTAGAAATGGCTTTGTAACGCTTTCAACACTGATTTATTTCAATAACTGTCTGATCTCCTCCAGAATTTCTTTTGATCACAGCACTGTTTGCTCCTTGTTGAGACCTTTTAGTCTGCTTCTCATTGCGGGAAGGGCTCTATTTAAGTAATGTTTATATTCAACAGGGCTGGCAGTAAGGCCAGTTGATGTTGGACAACTTTTAAATGAAATGATCAGTAAATGAAATGAAGATTTAAAATAACTATTTCATGTTTATTCAGACTGGCTATGTCTCAAAATTTGTTAATAGATCTGAAACAATTCAATTAAAAACAGAATAAATGAAAGCTTTTTTCATGGCACTGTATGATCATGGGAAAATGTGCTTACCTACAAATTCTTCATTCCTCACTACAGAAATGTCAGAACTGTACCACTGCAAAAAAGGAAGGGAATGTCAGTTTTCATTTGAATTAAAATAGAAAGAGACAGAATTCAGGTTAGCTTTATTTTTTGCTTAAGTCTATAGAAAAAAGCACAACAAAGAAGACTTTTTTTCTTAAAATACATTTATGATTCCAGTCCAAATCCAGTCCTGGATTCCAGACCTGTGGGAATGAAATCTTAACTGAAATTTCACTGACCTCCATTACTCTGGGTGTGTGTAACAGGTGCTTGACTACATTTCCCAGTGTTCTCCTGGTCAGCATTAGACGTATGAAGTAGCGACCGCGGCCTTGAGCGGTCAGGAGCTTGGGGCAGGCCATGGTTTGCTGTACTGCTAAGGAGACGGCACTCAGCCTGCAGCCAGAGATAGCAGAGAAACAGGAGTGTTCGGTGATCAGTTTTCAATGTGAATTAGGAAAACAATCCATGTGATCAGTCAAAGAACACACATATGACATTCCAAGGCATTCATTCGATCTATTCTTTCACTAAACACCAATCTTGAAGCAGAATCCCCAGAGACATAATTTAGCCTAAGACTTCAAACAACAATCACAAGAGTACCAGTTCTTTTCTGGCTCTTTGGACATATTACAGTTTTCATCCTCTTAGCGCACTGTCAGGAGAAGCAAGATTTAAAAGATTGCAGTACTGCTTTCCTCAAAGGTTCTATTGCATTGATTATTTACAATTAATTTTGCTCTAAAAATGACCCTGATTGAGGCTTTAACTCTCACATTGAAACTAATTTAACAACAAATCACATGTAACTGTCAAAATCACTATCCTGACCACTCCAAACCTTCTCGAACAAGTTTTGATAATCTGAGGGTACAGTTTTGGTTGTCTTCCAGGTATGGCACGGTTGTTAGGAGTCCCAATTTCTCTTTATCTCTTAATAATTCTTTTAAACTCCAGTTTAGGAAACTCCTGTTTTTTTCCTGTTATTTATATTTCCCTTCGTTATGCAAATATGTGTCTCTGAAGGGGAACATGATATGAGAATATTTGGAGCAGATTTTCTTGGGAGACACAGCTGTAATTTCTTGGGTTTAAGACAGAGGGGGGGATCACAAAATTAAAAAAGTGGACAAATTAAATACTCATAGATTTGATATGTTTAGCTGTTGAGTTTTTTGTGTAAACTAAATGTAAATGTAATTCATTATTATGTAAATGTAAAATAATTAATTAATTATGTCATTACAATTAAACAATTCAACAGTAATGACTCCAGAAGAGTTCATCTATATTCAGAAAATGTTTCTGAAGGCCATCACAGGTAAACATAATGGTGTACAAAGGAGCCACACACCAGTCCAGGAGGTCACAGCATTGCAGAGCTTGGGATTGCTCCTCATTAAACACACCTGTTTCAACTCATCAACCTTTATTAGTTGAATTTGGTGTGTAAGAGCAGATAAAACCACATCTCGGCAACACTGCGGCACTCCAGGACGTGAGTTTGTCGCCACTGGGGTTATAGGGACAGAGTTCAGGATCATGGAGAAATATGTGCACAAAAGTGATATAGTCTAATATGAGACTAACCTGCCACATGTGTCATGTTGCAGAAGCTGCTCAAAACAACACCAGAAGTCTCTGTGTGTCAAGCTCAGGACAGGCTCTGAAAGTACAAACAATGTTTATGAAGTTAGAACAATTCCAAATGATCAATCCATGCTCTGTAATGTTTCGTGAAAACTGCGGGTTGGACAAGCTATACAGGATGCTGGCAAAAATCCCATTCAGGAGAGCCTAATCTATGACGCGGTATTAGGTCAGACTATGAGTAGTTTTTGTCATGTGTCACTCCCTTACAGCTACAATCTCTTAGATTAACTTAACTATGATTCAGTAGCACTACATTATCATAGCTTGCTAACAATGGTATAGGAAATATCCACTTCCCCCAGATTTCTAGTATTTCCAGTATTTGATCAGCCAAGATGTTCAGAGTCAAAATTTTGCCAGGAGGCTACCCTTGCTAATAAACACCAGAAGTCAATAGTCACCCAAATCATTCAGTAAATTCATCACCCAGTCCTCTTCATTAAGGCCTTGTGGATGTGGATGTGGTTTGTGCCACAATAATGAGGAGCTACAACCTTTCTCGCTTTACGTTTTACACATGCTTATCATCTATGTGTAACAAATAAGCATCTGTTTTCAGCTGATCATTTTTCACATGAGTGAAAAAAATTACAACAGAGAAGAATGTCAGATTTGGTGTGAGATTTCTTTCTTGAGCGTGAGAGCGTGAGAGCGTGAGATTGAAGCTGAATGCGTGACTGTCACGCCAGATGCGTGAGAGTTGGCATCCCTGCAACCCATAAGCTTGAAATGTTTTTTGTGATGCATTATGTCAATGGCAATCATACAAAAACACAATAAGAGCTGGTGTCACGTTCATGCGTAACAGACATTAACTGTCAAGCCATTCACAGTCAAACTAATTTTAGGTTACAGTCCTCTCCTCTGTGTATCAATGGTAAAATTAATGAAAAAATTATATCACAGAAAAGGGCATATCCTTCCAGAGCAGAGAAAAAAAAGAAGAAAACAGAAAAACAGCAAGATAAAGGCATGTATTCATGCCTACAGTATTTGACCATAAACTTTCACTGTATGTGTTTGAATTTAAACTAATATATTTCTGTAATGAGCTTCTGTACTATGTACTTACATTACATTACATTACATTACTTTACGATCATTTGGCAGATCATTTGTACTTACGTACTTATCAACTGAATTGATTTATTAGCCTAAATAGCCGATTAATCTACCGATTGACTCGATTAGTCGGTCGAATAATCGTCAGAAAAAAGTCGTTAGCGGCAACTCTAGCAGTGATTATGAGGTGATATTGAAGAAAAACATTTTAGCACATAAAAACGGGTAAATCCATAAAGTAAAATGATGCAGTCAGTCAGTTTAAGATAATGAAACTGACGGGTAAACGGGTAAATCCATAAAGTAAAATGATGCAGTCAGTCAGTTTAAGATAATGAAGTCGACTTTTCATCGTCAGCGGCATTGATTACGTTGACTAATCACTGCAGGCAATCGCCTTGACAGTCGTCAGTAGTATTGGCAGTGCCAAGGCAGTGAGGGACTCCCTAATCAAATTCTGCTTGGGGCCCCTTAAAGGCCTGGGCCAGCCCTGATCTAATGGAGTGAATACAAACGAGTAGATGGAGGAGAGGCGAAGCACTCACGCTGTAGTCCTTTACGCAGAATGAGCTCCACCAGCTCACAGCAAGAAGCCAGATGAGGACTGGAGTCTGTCACTGTGCCTTCAGCCTGGAGCTGCAAAATACACACTGGAGACAAACCGGTTGAGGCAGGTTGGGAATATGGTTGTGCTTAGGAGGAGATAAGGGTCATTTGTACAGGAATGAGGTGAGACAGACTCTCCTGGTTACATGCATCACCTGATAACAGACATTCTACCCTTAATGCAGCTGTTAGATCTTCTCCATGGGCTATTTTAGGACCAGATGATCTATTCCTGGTTCCATACCCAGCTGTGAGGAACATCAGTGCAGAAGAACATCTCAGAGGAGAGTGGAAACACCATGACAACTCCCAAGGATGTGTGGGAAGGTAGATCCTCATATCTTACCTTTCAGGGTCTCAATGAGAGGGTCTTTAGTGGGCATCTTTCTTCTTCCTTATTTAAAGCTCCTAAAATAAACACAGCTCAGAAGCTGGATGTGGAAAACTGTGGAAATCCAAAGGCATTTATCCAGAAATGCAGGGAGAATCCATTCAGAACAGCCTGGACATGCTATATGAGGCTACAGCTGTGAGACAAAAGCGGCATTTTGAAGTTTAAACTCCATTCGAGGCTGGCAGCTGAAAGGGGAAAGCATGCAAAATATTATGAAGGCGAGAGACGACACTGCTCTTGAATATTCATTACGCTCTTTTCAGCTTGTCTAATCGGAGTGCGTCTATAAAACACGGCCCGCCCTTTTTTCCCAACACGTCTCACTGGCTCCCTCTTCTGACAAATGTTAGTTTTGCCACTGAACCTGATCTGGGCTCTTGAAAATGATTGACAGGCCTCTGATCAAACCCAGCACCAGTCAAATGTTGGAGTGTAAAATAGTAGCGTTGTTTTGATACTTGGCCGTGTTTTAAGTGCTAAATGCATTCAAATCCTTAAAATCTCAAAAGAAGTGAATTAAAGAGGAATTCCACACAAATAAAAGAAGTGTATAATTCAGTTGTTTTGATGGTAAACTGCTGTGAAGAGACATAGAACAAGTCAGATGTCTATATATACCAGCACTGATAAGAACCAGGGGTGCTTTTCAGCCCTGCATATTGTGCAAATAGTGCATCCAACTATCCAGAATGACTTGTAAATTAATAAGTTTTTATATATGATGATGGTAGTGGTAAAATAGTAATAACAAGGTTCAAGGTTACTTTATTGTCATCAGCATACATAGTGTGATGAGACGTTTCTCCACGAACCACAGTGCAACTTTATAACATTCAACAACAGAAACTATACAAACAGCACAATAAATAGACACAACAATTGTAACGGTAGCATATGTAAATAGTATAGCGTGAATGGAATGTAAACCTTCCAGAGTGACTAGTGTTGCACCAAAAGTGTAATTGTTATTACACAGGAGGCAGTTACAGCACTGAACTAAGTGCAAGGAATGACAGAGACAATACAATAAATAGACAATACAGCAATGTAACTGTAGTGTGAATGGAATGTAAATCTGAGACAATACAGTAAGGAGATAATACAGCAGAGTAACTTAAAAGTGGGAAGTGTATGTAAACCTTTCAGAATGAATAATATTGCACCATATGTGTATTATTGCAGGAGACAGTAAGGTACATGAGGAAAGAGGGTTTCTTTGGATTTTATTTTGCCCAACAAATTTTATTTTGCTCGTTTGTCCGACATGGGGTTTAGATCCTTTAGCTATGTCCCGCCCCGTCTCTGGAATTCCTTCCCTCAAGAAATCCACAGCATTGACTCTCTTCTGACTTTCACTTGAGTGCTTTGCAAGATGCCTTTAAATAAAATGAATAATAATAATAATAATAATAAAAAAATAAAAATAAAATAATAATAATAATAATAATAACATCAACAATGTACTGAACTGAGTAATGAAATGTAATAACTCAAGAATGTACTTTGTGTAGTTACAAGCAACCACCAAATAAATGATTCAGGTCAAATAATAGCAAGCTTCTTATGTCAATTTAAATCTCAAAGTCATTTCAAACCAGCTGCCCTTTTCCTTTCATTCAGTGTTGAAGATTGAGGTTCAGAGGGAACGCTCTACAATACACAATTATTTGGAACGTACTCTGCACAGAATGGCCTCAAACGAGATACGTGGAAGTCAATTTAATACAGGCCGTTCTATTGAGCGAGGCAAAAGGACATCGGCAGAGAGTCTTTGTTAAAGTTCATCTGACCCACTTCGGTATCAGGCAGAGCTCCAAGAAGGGTCTACGGGCCCTCATTCTCTTCCCAGCTCACCAGAGCACGCTTCTGCCGCCTGCTTTCTTTCATCAGCGCTGATTTGGACTATCAGATGCAGGTCAGCGTGTTCTTGCACTGATGAGACTCACTTACGTGAAGAAGCGTTTGGTCCCCGTGCGTCCTGTGGAGAGGCGTGAATAGGGATGGATATAGATCAATACAGACCTCACATGCTGGGGCGAAGCTCTCTGAGGTGCCGTAGGAAAACATGTTGGTTTGAGGGGAGATGGGGAGCTTCAGGTTTTGCACTGACAAAACAAATGGTGATATATTTCATATTTATTTTTGTGTGTGGTTTCATGTGCTAGAAACCACAGACTGAAGATTCAGCCTCATCATTAGAGAAAACCTACCTTGTATCTACACTGTATCCATTTTATCAGCTCCACTGACCTTATATCTGCACTTTGTCAGGATCCCCCACAGGACCACCAGTGAGAAGATAAGCATTTGGATAGTGGTTCATTCTCAGCACAGCAATGACACTGACATGGTTGTGGCATGTTAGTGTGTGTTTGTGTGTGTGTGTGTGTGTGTGTGTGTGTGTGTGTGCGTGTGTTTTCCACCTAAATTCATGTTGGTTGAATTTTTGGTTCCCTGATGTCCCCATAACTTAAAAAGGAGGAAATTATTTTAATTTTTTTGTTCTTAATTTTTCCCACTGGTGGAATTCCTCTTTAAGGCATACAGGCTATTTCATAGAGGAGATAGAAATATTCATTACTTATTAATGGGAAGACAACTTACCTCTTCTTGCAGACAACTTACAGACTGTCTGCAGTAACCCTGATTGGACTCCTGGATACAAACACATTAAACCTTGATCGGAACACCGTGACTTGGGGGCATTTAACCCTGATCAGAATCCCAGGGCATGAGCATGCTTAATCTTGACTGGAATTCCTAAACTCAAGCACATTTAACCCTGACCAGAACCCTGCTCATGTAAAAAGCAATTGGAATTTTCAGTTTGAAACAGGAACATAGTTATGTACCTGTGTAGCCTGCATGCCCTGTGAAGGAACATGGAGCAACACATTCTCTCAGTGAGGAAAAAAGTCACCCTGCGCAGTGAGCCAAACATCCTAATATGGGCTCTTTAATGAGTGGTCTGCTATAGAACAACATGCTCACCTGTGGAGTCAAATAAGGAGCTACTATCCAAAGCTACCTGCACATCTAGGAGAGAAACACTGTAAACAATGACTAACAGTGCTCCCTCCATCACTTACCCTGCTGCTCCACTATGTCTTTGTGGTGCCTACAGTTATGAAGGACAAAGGTCACAGTGTTTGGCTTTGAGGTTTAAGAACTTTTCTACTCTTGAGAAGGAAGGGAGACTGGCATGGCCTAATTGGCAAACTCTGCCTGTGCCGTGGTCACAGGAAGCCCATTAAAGTGGAAAAAGATCGACGGTGTGGACAGAAGTATCAGGCCTCTGCCCTGTCCAAGACCAATTCAACACCAAGCACTATAGGTTTAGTGACTTTTCTAACAACAGCCTTGAAGTTGCTTATTTTTGTGAGTACTGCAGACTGAGTGACAGCCAAACTGAAAAGAATAGTTTGGTGAAATATTACATTTCCACAAATTCAAATGTAGCTTATCATCCAAATATATTTGCCCAAAGTTTGCTGCTTTAGCTATGAGGCTAATGTAGCTAACCAGTAATGGAAGTTAATATACCACCAGTTAGCACTGTGCAACCTGACACTGTATTCTTGTCATTTATAAAAATGGATATTTATGAGTACACAGTCTCTACAGAGAACACACTTTGCACGTTTTCATGCAATGAATGTAATATCTTGGAAAATAATAAAATATCAAATGTGGCCTGTGCAAAAGTTATCACATTTTATATTGTAGTTATAAATTATATTTATAAAATTATGTTATCTGCACTAAATTTCGCATAAAAATGTTAGTTACATTAGTCTCCAGTGCGAAACTAAAGAATCAGCTACGTTATGTTCTATTTCAGAAGTAAGGAATCTGCTTGGATCAGCTTTGCTGGCATGTACGGTACTGTGAAAAAGTCTTAGGCTCCTGAGCAAACGGTTTAAAGTCATTTATCTGAGCAGTGAGGAACTTTCTGCTAGTAAATACACAAGTTAACATTAGAATAAATGCAAACAAACAAGAAAGCATTAAATATCAAGATTTGTTGTGTTAAAAGTACTTGAAGTTTTGTGAGCTAGTGAGGAGAACACAGGTTCAGTTCCAGATTTCTCCTCAGTGTCTCCAGACCTTGCATGGATTTGTGAAACTCCATCAGCAGCTCCTGATTTAATTTAATGAAATTATTGTTTGAGCTGAAGCAGGTATTTGAGGTATTTGATGAGAACTACAGTGTAATACTGGGCTTCCATGAGGAGAGGTCTGGGAGTGATTAAGCAAACATATTAACATTCATAAAATCACTATTTACTGTATTATTTGTATCTATTCTAATATTAGCTTTTAAAAGCATATACTACCCAGCTTAATGGGTTTTAAATAAAAACTTTGGTCAAATTTTACAATAACCCTTGTAAAGGGTTTATAAATGATTTGGTGGTTAATTAGACACTTTATAAATCATTAGTAATAGTTCTAAACAAGTTATAACAGTTGTCATACATTGATGCTAGCTCACTGTTGAGCAAG
>JBBPCZ010057104.1:0-12583 GCA_037974445.1 Brycinus macrolepidotus | reverse complement strand
ACATATATATATATATATTGGATTGGTGGGATTGGGATTGGTGCAATTACCGGTCTCAGACACTTGTAATGTAATTAAAGTGTCTAATCCAAAGGAAGCGCTGGATTTGTGGGGGAAGAGAGGAGAGAGAGAGAGGGAGGGAGGGTGATAAAGAGAGTAGGAAAGAGTGAGGGTGTGAGGGAGTGACAGAAAGGAAATCAAGCATGATTCCTTCAGGAGTTCCCACATACGGGCGGATCCATAGAAGCTTGTGGAGCAGGTAGTGGCCTGCTTGGCTGGCAGCGAAGCTGGATTCAGGAATCTCGCAACGCTTTCTTTTCAAGCAGAAGAGCAGCCACACACAGCATCTGCTGCCCAGACAGAGCGCTTTCCAGCAGGTCACCGTGAGGTCAATGAGATCAAGACGTTACCTGGAGGCAGTGCTGAGAAATCTGTCCGAGACCAAAGCGTTTCTGTCAGTGACTACATTTATCTTTCTCTCTGGCTACGGCAGTGAAGAGGAACGAAACTATCCATGCCAGAGAAGCTGTAATGTTGATTGAAAAGTGTGTTTCAACACGTTTCCACCCTTTTTTTTTTTTTTTTTATCGAGCTAGTGCAGCCACTTAAAAAGGCACTTAATTTGTGATGAAGTGGGGACATTAACTTTTTTCGCCTGATTGAAGACAGGCGTTTTGCACTCTAGATCACAGAGAGAGAGTTGAGCGAGATTAAATCACTCTCCAACTAAACCACGCACACATGCGGCCTGGTGGGCTTTTGGGCCGCTCAGACACACATGCGGCAGAGGCCGGGCTTTGGTCCATCAGATAATAAGATTAAATGAGTGATAGTCTGTCCTGACAGAGTAATTGACGATTAGCTGATAAAGATATATTAAGGCTTAATGGGCCAGTGCTATTTTTACTGCGCTTCTGAGTACTCGTCCAAAGCTACTGGGGGGGGGGGGGAGTTACCCTCAAACCAAGATCTTCGATATTGGTGCGCTTTTACTTATTAAAGCAGTGACATTTCTCTTAAGCAATAGGTAACACACAATCTGAAGTGCTTTCATAAAACAGTTTTGCAAAATAAAGAAAAAATTCAGGCAAATAAGCCCTGAATATCTTCTGAAATACATTCTTCCGCCAAAAAAAGTAGTTCCTGTAGCTTTGAGTGAAGTATTTGTGGTTTCGGTTTGGAGAATGGTGATTTGAATGATACAGGTACCATAAAAGCATGCTGTGGTCAGATACTGACCCCTCACAGCAACATCATTAAATGGCTGTTAGTATGATTAGGCTTTGCATATTTCATTTTAGAGGACAAGCAAGACGTTTGAGGGCAGCGTAAACAAATTTGGCAGACACTCTTATCCAGAGCTGCTTAAAGTTGAATCACGTTGCAGATGTCGACAAATTGGGCATTGGGAGCCTTGCCCAAGGACACTGGTGTGCTTTCCCGGGCATGGAATCAAACCCCAATCTGCTGCATCCAAGGCAGGGGTCTAACCCATGACTTTGCAACTTCAGACCTAAAGAGGACGTCCTCTAACAGAGGGAAATAAACCTGAAATTAAAACAGATTTCTTCACAGTTATTCAGTATTTACACCAAACCTAATATGAAAGATATGCCATTCTGAGCTCTTTTTGAATATTTTAGACAAATACACAATTGCTATGTTTTCTCTTCCAAAAATAAACTGGTGGTTGATATCATGTGAAAGGGGTCAATTTTGCTAAGTAAAGAAAAAAGTGTTTCTAAACAAATATGTGATTTAAATATGGTCTGTTTCTTCCACTTAAAGTAGTTCCACCAGCTCAGAGTAAATTGACCTGTTATGTGTGTTTTATGGAGTGATACAGGTTTAGTGAGAGTGCTGCTATCAGAGATTACAATAAGGGTAAGATCAGATTGTGCTTCTGAAAAACAGTGCATGGCAGAGTGGTGTAACTTTTATTTATAAAAAAAAAATAAATACTGTTATCTGGACTGTCAACTGGACTAACTGGATGAAGACAACCAAGATTAATTATGAGTTATTATATCAAATTTTGTTTCATATTACGGTAGCAAAATTGTTCTGGTTTCCACTCTGTCTGTTCCATATGCCACACTCTGCCATTAGGCTGATATAACCACTGATGTGTTTTGATATAGCCATTGATATTTACCATTGACGGAATAATATGCGGCGGCTGAACTGTATTTCCTTGTAATGAATTATTAGAATGCAACAGTTAACCCGGCAGTTAACCATACTTGCATGCGGACAGTGCATTTGTAAGCGGTTACTTTCTCTTTTCGTTTCCATTTCCTGCTTGCTGTGGACAACGCTGTGCTCTCATTGGCTGCACAGCACCTTGTTTAGGTTCAAACCTCTACGAGGCAGTGGGGCTGAACCCAGCAACCTCCTTGCGTCCTTAATCTGCTGTTACAGTTTGGTTAACAGTGACTGAAACCGATACTACTAAGATGAGTGTTGCGGTATGGTCCTGCTCTGCCTCTCGAGTGTGAACACGCCCACATCAATTCAGAACTGGAGTGTCTGAATGAATCAGACTTATATATAGAGGCCCTACGTGTAAATATCAGCTTGCGCTGTTTTTTTTCACTAGACCAAGCGTGCCAGCCATTCACATTCTTCCTTGCCTTTTTAGTCTAGTATGAAGTGAGAAGTGGTCTAGTAAAAGGGATAATACATGAACGCAACAGTGCATTCTGGGCTCAGCAGCTAAGAAAAATCTGTTAAAATGTGCATTAATTCTTCATTTGCAGGATTTTGTTTTTCGCATTTTTAGTTTATTGCACTACTGTTTGCGTTGAATTTAACATATTTGGTGGGAGGAAGGGGGTCCTAAAATGTGGCCTATGCAAACATTATGGTGCATTTTAGGTTTTCTTTTATTTTTTTTTTTTGCGCTAACAATGCTGAAAAATGCATATTTAAGTCTGTTCCTTTTAGAGGATGTGTACTTACTTTCAGTTAGAAAATCAGCAAAATGAGCAGCCGCTTATAACTATACACCATTAAGCATTGTTCTTAATGCAGTTACAGCAATAATTTATAAACATAATAATTAAATTAATAAACCAGTTCATTCAATACAAGCAATTTTCAACAACTAGAGAGTTTTTGGCAGGCCATACATCTAGATTATATGAAAATTACAGTTCTCTATTTAGTGAGGAACTGAGGGCCTTTAGGTATTGCTTAATATACATTAAACAGGAAGACATACATAGTGTAATGTCCAAGCATTAATGTTTAGTCTTCAGAAAAAAGAGAAAAAGAAGAGGAAAGAAAGGTTTACAAAATAATACTCTATATGCAACATTTACTAATCTGTCATGATAAATCATAATCAAATATATTCTTTTTTGCCTGCAGATAAAAATGTAGGATGGATTGAAGTTATCCGCAAGCTTCTGACAATATCTCTTCTTGTTTCAGAAAAAGAAAAAATAAATAATTTGAAATGACAGCATGCTTATGAAATGGCTGGTGACGGCTGAGGTACAGGGATTTCCAAAATACATGACACTGTATTTATTATTTCTAATTTATACTTTCGCTGTACTTTTCCAGATGTAATGTCTAAAAAAGTAACTTTACAGGAGAAGGAAAAACAATCTTAAAAAGTCATTTTGGAGCGTTTCTGTTGGTCTATTTGTTGTCAAAATTTAACACAGTGTAAACTGTAAACTGTACTAAAAAACAAACAAAAAAAATGTAAGAACTACATGAAATGGAGACGCAAGTTTTTAATTAGCCTGTTCATTAAGTGTTACTTTAGAAATGTTACTAAACATGAGAGCAAAACTCGTCCCCAGCAGTAGATAGAATTCCCCATTAGTTTCAGCTCAGTCAGGTGACATAAAAGAGCTGAATCACAGACCACTTAACTTCATTACAAGAATGAATCATAAAGCCTTGTTCTTAGCATTACAGCTACATGCCCAGAAAGTGTGCTCATTCTTTTTTTTCCCTCCTTGTAGCTGTTGTTTTTCTCGTTTTTGGACATATACACTCAGTTCTTAGTAATCAAAGCTCATTTGTCTTCGCTGTGCACCATTTCTGCAAAATATTTTAATAAGTTTGGCTCTTACTGCAAAGCCCATTGACACGATACAAAAGTCTAGTGGTGTTTTGGAATGCATGAGGTATAAATCTACCAGTAAATGACTGAACTCATATCTTTTGCATGAGTGAAATGAATTGAAAAAGTGAGAGTTCCCTGGACATTCATTCAAAATCGTTTGTTTGTGAAGTGGTACAACTGTCTAATCTCAAGTTCATTCAGGAGGTCCCGAGTAATGCCACAGTCACCTGTGACTTGTAGTCCAGAGTGATTCATGGGACCATCTTCCCATTGACAGCTTTCTGGCAGAAGGAAGCTGGTTTTCCTTTGGAGTTTGATGGGATTTTGCCCCATCCATCCTGACAAGTGTCCCAGTCCCTGCTGCAGAGAAACATCCCCACAACAGAATGCTACCACCACCATGCTTTGCTGTAGGTATGGTGTTCTTTGGATGGTGAGGCCAACTAGTTTGATTTTGGTGTCATCTGACCATAAAACCTTTTTTCCACTTGGCCTCAGAATCTCCAAGGTGTGTCTTGGCAAAGCTCAACTGAGACTAAATGTGGCCTTTCTTGAGGAGATGTTTTGTTCCTGCAACCCTCCCATACAAGACACATTTGTGGAGCACTTGTGATATTGTTGTCACATGCACACAATGACCACTCTTTGCCATAAAGCCTCTTACTGCTTCCATAGGACTCTTGGTAGCCTGTCTGACCAGTTTCCTCCTCGCTCTTCCATCCAGTCTGGAGGGATGGCCTGATCCGGGGGTCCTAGTAGTACATTTCCACTTCCACCTATTAATTCTGGACTTACTCTGTAATTTTAGGGACTGATAAAGCCTTTGAATTTTTTTTACCCATCTTCTGACTACAAGTTTATCCCTGAGATCTTCTGAGAGTGCCGTGTGTGTGTGTGTGTGTGTGTGTGTGTGTGTGTGTGTGTGTGTGTGTGTCTTAAGTAACTTAAGTATCTTATTCATCCTATCCACCCAAGGTCCTGTCAGAACATAAGACTGACTAGATTTTGTCACATCATTTAGCTTCAATTGCCCATATTGTAAAGATCTAATCTGATTGGTCATTACATACTCGTTTGTACACATATGTTGTGTGCATCAGTGTGCACTGTGTATATTCTACATATTATCCAGCAATGGAGGAAGTATGCCTGTCTAATATATGGGGAAGAAAAGTATTCCTGAGAATAAGTCAGTACAACGTTGACACATGCAGATTCCGGCATCATAGTGACTTATTCTCAAGAGTCCAAAATGTTGTATGTTAACTTATAGGTAAGCTTATAGGTAAGCTCAGAAAACACTAAAAAGCATTTAACTGGTGTGAAAATACCACAAAATGAAACCAGTTCCACTGCAGTGTGTAAATCCCATTAAAATAGAGTCTACTAATTCAGACCATGTAGATTTTTGAGAACTGCTTTAAAAGGAAAGATGGAGGTGCTTCTTCTTGCATATGTATAAACACCTGTGCCTCGTTTTCTAAGAGTGAATTACTATGCAACCTTTCTCAGTCACTTTACATGCGGTTCCAGTTTCCTCTTGCCCTGCTGGTAATGTTATTTTTTGCATAAAAATATATTTGCTTCTGTTTTCCCTATGTTTGCATTTAGATTTCCCATTAGCCTTACATAGGGTTAAGCCATTGCCTTGCTATTGCTTGACCTTATTTTGCCTTCTGCTTAGCCATAGCCTTGGCTTCTTTTTGTTTTTCCAAGCTGTGGCTGTTAGCTGCTAGCGTGCTCCTTCTTACCTCAGGCCTAGTTTGTTTTCAGCTCTAGCCATTAGCTGTGAAGGTGTGCTGATTTTAGCATATTTAGCATCAGGCAGTCTGGTGTAACTTTATGAACAGAGTACGTGAGCCCAATATTAACTATAACAGAATAAAAACTTCAGCCCGGAAAAGGAAAAAACATGTTAATTCTTTTGTTTTTTATTGATTTTTTTGGGTTAGCAATGACTAGTCTACTAAACTAATTTTTTTAATCTCTAATAAATATCAGTCATGCATCCCTTAGTATGTGTGCATACTGTATTGTTCTTGCAGGAACAAGGAAAAACTATTTTGTCAAATAAATAACTGAAATTGCGCATTACTTCCGAGTAAATAAGGTGCAGCAGCGTCCGTTAGTCATTGTTCCTGCTCTTGTAGCCTTGCTGCAATAATGGTGGTAAGAACTACTGGGAAAGAGATTGGAGCCCAACAGACTGTGTCACTGCTTTATTGATTTTTATTATCAGTAAAGCCTTTTGAAAATATTGCTTCGGTCACGTGATGCCGAAAGGGGTTGGCCTGTAATAAAAAGAATAATAATTTCCTTTCATCAGACAGGATCAAAGCTATTAGCCGATATCCGGTTGTTGTATATCCATGTGCTTGTTTAAGATAAACTACAATAGCTGAGCAAACACAGCCTAACTCCTGACCAAACCAGGACATTGTTGGATTGATTGTTACAGTTAAGATTAGACTCCCACGCCGAGCGTTTACTGTAAGCGAGGTGTCCTCCAAGGCCATTGGGTAGAAATGAATCCACAAAGAAGCCGAATGTAAACACATGGCCTGTTTTGATTGTTATAGCAGTTATACATTATAGCAGGCCTGAGATTTGCACTTACAGCCTGACAGTGTTAACCTTGACACAGCCCGCTCCCACAGTCCGCTTCAAAAAGGGGTTGTGCAAGTCAGCACCTGCAAACAAGGAGAGTTAGCAGAGACGATAATGTCAATCATGTGACACTGCTAGGACACTGATGGACGAGGATAAGAATAATCGTATTCTGGTGATGAAAGAAAAGGTACTACAAAATGTTATTGAGTAAATCCACAGAAGAAGCTCTTCTGGTTTCCTGTGGAACCATGTCTGAAAAAGAGATTTGCAAAGGTGAATAACATTTTGAAGAAACTACATCATGGAGAGGTTCTTCACACTCTCAAATCTCATCTACAGCCTTAAATCTCCAAAGAGCCGTCTACTGAAAGGTTTTATAAAGGGAATCAAATGTGGTTCATCAATGGTATAACATAAAGGACTCTTTTTCTCATCATTTAGACTGGAGTTAGTACTTACATCTTGCTGTTGTATTCCAGTTAAACTACATGATGACTTATGGTCATAAACAACTTTTGAAACAACCATTCCCAGTCAAATGACGATGTGCTGATTTTTTACATGAAAATAAGTATGTTTCTTTCATAGAAAACACACTTTTGCACATCTTAGTGCACACTTTAATGTACAATGAAAGGTTCTTTTGAGGAAGCAAAAGTGGCTCTTCTGTAGCATCCTGTTAAGCATTTTTTATGCTCTCCTTACACTTAAAGGCGGAGATGTTTTATTCTGATAGTTTATTCTGATTCAGCATGTGGTTTGGTAATTGCATTCAAACTGTACAGCAAAACGAAGGCATTAACTTTCAACTTCCAAAGGTTAAAAGAGTGAAGGGAATAGTCAGAGGAAATATTATGAGTAAAAAAAGAAAAACACAGCTGATGGAAAGAAAGACAAGCTTCTATCAAGACTGAAAAAAGCTAATCAGTGGCTGGTATCAGTATGATATATCCAGAGCTTCCCCTGACCACACTGCTAATCAGAATAGAAACTGCTTTAAATGAACCAGAAAAAGAGAGAGAGAGAGAGGCAACCAGTACACCATGAGAAACCCCTTATGCTTGCAACTTTTAAAACCTTATTCTGACACTTGGGCAACTGTTGCCCTCTGTTCCTCCCATTCAGATTTACCACAGAGACGTTCTCGTTGACCTTCAGCCCTTGCCTTTTAGTAGAGGGTTGCCTGGGTTTGAACCTCAGTGGGTGGGTGTTTATGGCAGCCCATCCGCTAAGCGTGTGTCACTCAGACAAGTTCTGCGGAAGATTTCCAAAAGACGCTTCAGAAGATTAAGGTTCAGTTACTTCTGAGGTATTTTCTTTTACACTTCCACCCACAACTGCACGCTCAGCTCATTGCTCCACTCACCCCTTTCTGGCCAAGCATGGAGCAAATATGACTGATGGAGATACATGCAGTGTCTTAAAGTGAAGGCTGAGGTGGGAGAAACAGTGGTCTATGTAGGCTTCCCTCAGGGTTCAGTCATATACAGTCAAGACGGCCTGAGCAAGCCATACTAATAAAACATTTGATTAATAATTCTTTACAGACTCTGAAGCCTCAGCAATGAAGTTGGTTTCAAATGGTTTCATGCTGTGCATGAAGGATTGTGAGTGACTGAAGGTTGAGTTCTTTGATTTGTCAAAGGGTCACATTCGAAGTATCCTACAAAACGGGAAAGCTTTCAGTGGTGTAATGGCTCAGAAATGCCGCCTTCCTTGACTGCATTTTCGGCTTTGAGATATGGCTACAGTTGTGGGCTTTAACTCATTGGAGTAAACCGACAGCAATAACAACAATAGCAACACCCTGTTACTTACCAAAGCAGACTGTTATCTCTTGATTCAAAGGTACAGGCTCTATCCCTGACCCCACCCCTGACTTTAACAACATGTTTATGTACAAGCTATCAAGCTAGTCTTTTGTCATCTGCAAAATTTGGGTGTCCCTGGTCGTGTTTGATTGATTTTCGAAGTGAAAATGAGTATATACTCTCTACAGAGAACACATTTCTGCACAAGGCCCTTTTCTATTCTAGCACGACTGTGCCCCAGTGAACAAAGCAACTGGAATGGAGATTGTGAGCCAGGCCTTCTCGCCCAACATCAGTGTCTGACCTCATAAATGGACTGCAGAATGAATGGACACAAATTCCCACAGAAACTCCAAAATCTTGTGGAAAGCCTTCCAAGAAGAGTGGAAGCTGTTATAGCTGCAAAGGGGTGACCAGCTCCATATTAAAATCTATGTATTTGAGCGCAATGTTATTAAAATCTCTGCAGGTGTAATGGTCAGGCGTCCCAATACTTTTGTCCATATTGTGTGTGTGTGTGTGTGTATTTAAGAATTATGTCAAAGGTCAGATAAGTTCAACCCATGAATGCTCACACATATTTGCTGTCATGTGATATACCGGTAAATGCATCGATTTTCTCTATGGAGCAGAAAGAATGACCAGCATGGTATACAAATAGTACACAGAAAGTACATTTGTACATTTGTTTCCTGAGTCAAATTTATAGAAGTCATTGTTCTGCAGTGTAGCGTAGTTAGCAGTGTACCTGAAAAATCACACTCTTTGAAACAGGTCCAACCTGCATGATCGAGGCCATATGTTACATACCAGTCATGCAACGATTTCCTGTCATCTTCTGTATCTGTCTATCTGTCTTTATCTCGGTCATCTACACCTCTTCGTTCTATTGCTTGTATGATCTACTGATCTGGCTCTGCAGAGCATTTATGAGTTAAAAAGATACCCACTGCATTTGTCGCAAAGTGAAATATATTGGTAGTACGGGGAGTTCTAAAGCGAATTTCTAGTCATAAAAGAAATATCACAGCAGCTGAAAGGGGTTATTTTGCAGTTTTTGTTAACTGTTCATTGAATAATCTTGTGTTCTACAGCTGTGTTGAGAACCCTGAAATGCAGGGGAGATGCCACAGAAGAACCCCTTTAAGACCCCTAATCCAGTGGTTCTCAGACCAGTCCTCAGGTTTCCCCTAGATGGTCCATATTTTTCCTGCAAATCTGTTTGGATTAAAAAATGTGGACCATCTTGGTATCTGTAAAGATCAGTCAATTTGAGAACCACTGCCCTAAAGAACCTTTTAAATGATTGTTCTTTCAAAAATGAAGTGTGCACCACATAACATAAAGCAGTGGTCACCAACCTTCCTCCTAGAGATCCTACCTGCAGAATTTCGCTTTCAAACCTGCATCTAACAACCCCCATCTCTATCACTAATGCACCTGATCCAGCTGATCCAGCTGAGTTAATTAACTGAAGCAAGTGTGGTTGAAACTAAATGCTGCAGGAAGGAAGATCTCCATGGGCAGGGATGGAGTAAAGGTTCCATAGAAAGCAAAGGGTTTGTTTCTAGAACCACATACGCAAACCATAACTATTAGGGAACATTTCTTTTAAAGAATTTAGTCTTTTTCAGTCTGCTCATGGGATTGCCCCACTGCAGCGCTATGAGGCATTCAGTAATTGGTTCTCATTGTCTGCTATAGTGCGATTTGAATAATCACCAATCAAACAGAGAGAAAGAAGGGACAGTCCTGAATGTTCCAGTTTACTAAGAAATGACTCACATACTGAAAAACAAGAGCCTGAGTACTGGGCTTCTGACACTGTCAGTTTGCACATTTTCTAATGTAGCACATAAATTGTATCGCAGAATGGAGGTGGCGTGAAGAAGACTGAGATGTAATTTCCCTATGTGGCTGGTAGTTACCATTTACAGTGTGGCAGAAGCCAAAAGCTGACTGGGCATTTTACACTGCTGAAGACAGGCAGTTTCAAGAGCTGTAGGTGACTGCAAACGGCTCTCAGAGATGCACAGAGCTAAAAATAAGGTGCCAAAAAGGGTTCTTTTGAGCGATGCCATAGAAGGAGCACTTTTGATAGCATTAAGAACCTTTCAGTAGATGCATCTTCAATAAAACATCTTTGTAACTGAGATATGTGAGTGTGAAGAACCAGCAATGACAAAAGCAGGTTGCACTTTTGCATTCATTATTTTCTCTTTTGTAGCTAATTGCAATCTGGTCATTGCAATTGCAATCTGATTTTGCAATCTGGTTTTGCAATCTGGTCTTGCAGAAAGGAAACATTCTTTACATTTTTACTACACTGGTCGTCACAAATGAAAACAAGTCAGAAGTGCAAAGTGTGAATTATGTAATTACAAATAGAATTATGTAACTCCACCTAAATAGCAAAATGGGTTTAACTCTTGACTTCTAGTGAGTGGAGGAATATTTCCATAAATGAGTGGGAAGAACCTTTTAAAAGAATGTTAATGTTCTTTTCCTAAGTAGAGGCACTGACCACTTTAGCAGGAGGCATTAGCATTAGTGGCATTAGTGTTCTCCTCCGAGCATGTTGAGCTGGCCAGTAGCAGCACTTTGAAAAGATTCAAAAACAAGTGGCTTCACCCTTCCAGTGCTGGGGGAATTGTGTTCAAGCCAAGAACCACTTTCACTTTTACTTTTAAATGTACGTTGAAGACCAGTATTTTTCCATTTTGATAAGTGGGATGGCAACTGCACTGTGTGAGACAGTCTGTAAAAAAGATGTGAGGTGCTTCACTGAGCAGTTAAACACAAACTGGCCTCCTTCTGCAGTAAGAGTTGGTTCAGGAATGAGTCAAACTCAGATGACAAGTAACAGTTCACTTTCCCTCTGCTGTATGTGGCAACAAAGATAACGGCGTTGGCTACTGTTGGCTTTAATTCTGATAAGTGCTTGAGGCTGTTATGCACAAGGCAGCTATCTGTTGTCTGCACTCATCTGGAGGTTAGAAAAATCAGAAAAAAAAATCCTTTTATTAAAATCTTGTTTAGATAACCCTCGGGTAAATCCCCAACTGTCCAGGAGCGTGACTCAACTTAACCAGTGCATTACTAATATAGCGCACTGGTCGACGGCTCACTTAGCACCGGAAAACCAAATGTGTTTTCTTCTGGGGAAGCCCGTGCCATACACACGCTCACACATACACACCATAAACACAGTACACACACGTACACACAATCACTCACCATAGAAACAGTGCACATATATACACATGCACAATAAATACACCAATCACAATTGCACACACAGCACATTTACTGGGCATAGTAGATGGAACACACACACACACACACAGGCACACGCGCACTCACATCTAAAGTAGTGATTTTCAAACTAGGGCCACGGCCCCCAGGGGAAGCCACAGGGGGTTGCCAAGGGGGTTACTCAAAATTTCAGATGTTTTATTACTTGGTCATTTTTAACTAATATTTGTCTGTTACTTAAACAAATGTTTTCCATCTATTAAAAATAAATAAATACACTGAACACACTCCCCAGGCAGAAAATGCACTGTAATGAAGGTAAAGTTCACTCAGGCTGGTGTAAATCACAATCGCTCTGTTCCTGTACCTGCTCGCCTGACTGCCTCTACCACCACAGAGGGGATGCAGTAATGTGTGTGCATGCACTTACATGAGCAAGTCTGTGTGTGTGTGTGTGTGTGTGTGTGTGTGTGTGTGCGTGCAGTTTGCTTTTTTTTCTTTGGGTGTGTCGTAAGTCTTAGGTGGACTGTATCCTCCTCCAGCCATCAGCGCTGGTAAGCAGGATCGTGTGGGAAAATCAGTCAGCCGGCTTGGGATCAACTGGATGAAGGGCCATCATTTACTACCCATATCCCTCACTTCCAGATACCATCATACTATTACCACACAGAGACACACACTCCAGCTCACGCACATCCAAACCTTGTCATCTATTGATACACACATAGACACACACACACACACAACTCTATGTATATATATTAGGGCTGTCAGTAGATTAAAATATTTAATCGCGATTAATCGCATGTTTGCCATAGTTAAC
>JBBPCZ010057047.1:0-12585 GCA_037974445.1 Brycinus macrolepidotus | reverse complement strand
TGTGTGTGTGTGTGTGTATGTGTGTGTGTGTGTGTGAGAGAGAGAGCGAGAGAGAGAGTGAGAGAGAGGCTCTAGGGAGAGATGCTGTAATGATGTAAGTGGGTTAAATGAAAAGGTTTGATTGGTGAGTAAATGTGTGGAGTCAGAGGTTGGAGATGTTTTCTCCTCCACTCTGATGGCAGACATCCAGCAGCTCCACTCAATCAATATGATCTTTACACTGTGTGACTCTGTGTGTGAAATTGAGTGAGGCTTTGTCTGACCCCAAAGATCCCCATCATGAGTCATATGACACACACACACTCTTGCTGTGTCTCTCTTTCATGAACACTGGTGTTTTCCTGTGTTTGGCAGATGTTCTCATCCACAGTCACTTTATAATCTTGTTACTTGTGGAATAACAGAGCAGTGAGCTGAAAATGTTACAGGAACCAAAAGCAAAGTGGATTTTCATCTTCTGAGGTGAGCCAGACAGCCAATATTAAGAAAAAATTATTACCGTTATTAATAGCTATTTTTCTTATCACAGTTGTATCATATTTTGAAATCAAAAACACTACAGATGTGCTATTATGTCATCATGAAATCTCTCTTTCTCTCTCTCTCTCTCTCTCTCTCTCTCTCACACACACACACACACACAAACACACATCTATATAAATGATCCATTAATTACATATCTAAATGTTATATGGAACAATAAACTGCCCCTTATTTATATTATTTATGTGTGATTAACTATATAAGTATATAACTATATGTAATAATAAGTATCAAATAATAATAGTAATAATAATAATAATAATAATAATAATAATAATAATACCCCAGATTGGTTTAATATACACACACACACACAAATATCCCCCAGATCAAAACGATACAGTATATATACTTACAATTAATACATATGGAACATATTATCATGTGCAGGTGAAGCTTTACGGAAAGACAGTTATTAAGGTTTATGTCATGAGCCTGACATAAACCTAAACAAACATTTATAATATAAAGGATTAAAACAAAAAAACAGTTAAGGTACTTGTTAAGGAAAAATGACACCAAAATTGACAAAAGAAGTTTTTATGACCACTGACAAAAGCCTTTATAAAAATTTGTGTGTTTATGTCAGCTGTCATGAATGAATATGTAAATTCCTTTCATTATGTAATGACATAAAACGTGAAACAAAAGCTTATATATGTTTTTCTTAGGTGTTTAGAATATGTTGTTCCAGTGCTTATGCATGTGTCATGAAGCCCCTATACAGGTGGCCTTGTCACACCAGTCAAGTAGGTTCACTGTCATTCCAGCCATATACACAGTACACAATGAAACCACACAACGTTCCTCCAGAACCATGGTGTAACACAAAGTACAAAAACAGACCCACAGAGAACAAAAACAGAACAATAAAAGGGGCAAAGATGCAGAACAAAGGTAGAACAGCAATAAATAATAATCATAATAATAGCAGCAGTAAGACTGAGAATGTGCAGTGTATAATAAATAAAGGGTGTTTACAGTGGCAGTTCCCTGCATATGTAAGTAATTACATCCATGTCGCCTCATAAAAGTCTGTTCAAGATCCGTTTCAGTTACCACAAACTTTGCTTAAAGTTAGTTATTGCCCAGTTGACATTATAATCACATTATGGAGTGTGATTCAGGCTTTTTATTGATGGAGTTTCCAATGCTATGGTAATGTGTGCATGCATGACAGGCCAAAGTTAACTGATGTGAAACGAAGATGCATGAAGAATATTGAACCCAAGCTGTCTCTTGCTGGTTTTGGGGCGAGGCTGGATCACCTGTGCCTCAAGGAAGTGGATCTTGTGCAGTAGCAGCAGCAATGTAACATACAAGAGGAGGATCTTCTACAGTCTGAGGCTAAAAGGGCAGTAGCTCAGGCCTTGCCCAGTACAGAATTGATTTACAGTAGTACTCATCATGTGGTTAGGGCCCTAAATACATCTCTTATATGTTTGATGTATATAATCCTGGTAGGTCTATTAGATCTACGTGAGCACTATCTAGTGGTGAAAAGATCTGAATCGAAGCATGTTGAAATGGTGTTTATCCACTGTGCTGTCCATCCAACTGCCCTTCAGTATCAGATCTGCACCAACTGAAGCTTTAAAAAGCTGCTAAAAACTGTACTATTCTCCTCCACCTTCTTTTAAATGTCTGCACTTTCATCACACTTTTAATATTATTTTAACGTTTTTCCTACTTCTGTTATGTATTAATATTTTTATTCCATTCCTGTAAAGCACATTGAATGACCTTTGTGTATGATAATGGGCTATAGAAATAAACTTATGTGTGCGGAAAAGTGAACTGTATTTGAGTATATTTGAGTAAATATAACTAGTTACTACCCAGTTCTCTAAGTCCCTTTTTTTGGTGGAATAAATCGTAAATATTAAAAAGGTGTGTGAAACAATGTTTATGGATGTTTTTCTGATTGTTTGCAGTGTCTGGATTACTGTTGAGATGATATTCACCATAACAGACTCTCTACTGTTTAACAACTGGCTAATAGAGGAGCAGAACCTATCGTCATGGCTCCAACAGCACACACACGCTTCTCCCCTCTACAGAGAAGAAAAGAAACCCTACACACACACACACACACACACACACACACACACACACACACACACACACACACACTACTGGGTGAGCAGCAGGCCACAGTACACACAGCAGCATGAATAATGCATTAGGCAGTGCTACCTTTCTCTACTGCCCCCAACGCTGCAGGCCTGACGAAGGTCAAGGATGGTACTCTTTGTATGTGTGTGTGTGTGTGTGTGTGTGTGTGTGTGTGAGTGTATATCTGTGTATATAATCTTTATATGCATGTCTCCTCTCCAGTCTGTATCTCTGTCTTTCTCTCCCTCTCTGTCTTCCTTTATTTCTCTCTCTATCTCACTTTCTTCTTTTCCCATCTTTTTTCTTTCTCTCTTGTCGTCTGTCTCTTTTTCTTATTATTATTTCTCCTCTTCCTTTCTCTCTTATCCATATCTCATTTTCTTCTCCCCTTTCTTTTTTCCTCTCCCTCTCTCTGTCTATATCTCTCATTATCTCTATCATTATCTCTATCTATCTATCTATCTATATATCTATCTATCTATCTGTCTCATTCTTACTCTCTATCTATTATTACTCTCTCTCTCTGTATAAAATCAGTTTAAATCAGGAGTCATGTGATCACTCTGAGGATGGTTGGGTTCTCTCAGCAGTTGGTGATCAGAGTGAAACTCTGTGTTCTAGGAGATAATCAGAACTGACCAGAGGGCAGAGCCACCAGTCTGAGGATTAAACTGCACCAGAGCCTGACCTTCCTCGCAGCAACACACACACACACACACACACACACACACACACACACACTCACTCACTCACAAGTACACCCACACAAGCTGTCCTGTACGTTTTCATATTTTATCATGGAGTGAACACACACACACATACACACACGCACACACACTTTTGTATACTCATTAGAATATCTGCAAAAAAGTAATTTGCATAAATCCCCAGTTCTCTTAATTAGCAGTGTTTTCTCCCTTGATACGTGCAGTCGTAAAGTTCACTCCTCTCTCTCTCTCTCACTCTCTTTCTCTCTCTCTCTCTCTCTCTCTCTTTTTGTTTCCTGTCTTCACTCTTTCTTCCTCATTCATCCCTTCTGTTCTCCTCATCCCTCTCTTCCTGCAGTGGAAAGCAAAGCATTACGTTTCCCTCCTGTGCTCGAATTTCCTCAACCTCCAAGATGCCTGAGTGAGTTTTTAGGGCAATGCGTCCGAGTCAAGGCAGTAAACCACTGCTTTACGTCACGGCGAATGAGGGGAGAATTTGTCTGGCCTGTTAGGTTGAATGAGAAAGGACGCAGGTCTAAATTCACTCCACATCGAACTTAAACCCCACAAATTCATGAACCTCAGATCTATGAGCCAATAGAAAGAGGGTAAACTCTACATAGTCTAATTCATTATATTTGCACACTTCAGATCTCGTTTAACACTTGTAATGTTTACTTGAATACAATTTTTTCTATATATATTATTACTTAAATTCAGCCTTTATTTTTCTCTTTAATTTATTGTAACTTTATTCCACAGTCTCGTTGATGTTTCTGGTGCTCATTTCACTAACTGTATATGGGACGAATAAAGAATCTTAAGTCTTGAATCTTGAATCTTGAAAAAAGCTTTGGCCTCTTCTTTCTAGCTATATGGAGAAGATATGGACACACTTACCCAAACTGTGGATTCTTGAATTAAATATAAATTAAACATCAGTTCTGTACCACAGCTAGCGAGCCGTGAAAGTCAACATCTCAAAACTGTTTTCATGGTGGGCCAACCTCGAAATGCTTGGAGTGCACAAAGCCACTTAAAGCAGCTTCTGAACGAACCAGAAGAAGAAGAAGGCAACTGCTTAGGCTTTGACTTATAAGGGAAAAGCTTGAATTCACTGGTCAACCCCATCAAGATTGTTCGTTGTCAAGGAGACACCATGATGAATTAGCGTTTACACTGATGCATTGCTTCCCCAGCCACTTCTGAATGTGGTTTGAGTGATCAGACCACACTACATCTCCTATGGTGCTTTCCCACTGGCACAATGATACACACCTTACCGCAAACAAATGTTTTTCCATTACTAGTAAAGTGACCTGAACCGAGGCCATACCCGAGCTGCTCGACGGCAGGGCCTAAAGCGGCCCGCAACTGAGCTGACTGTGTCACTGCTTTCTGATTGGTCAAAAAATGTTTTCATGACAACAGATGGACATGGAAAGAGGCCACTGTTTTTTACTGTCTGCTCATAAAAAAATTAAAAAAACAACAATGGAAAAACAAACAAACAACTAGAAAGTCAACAAAGTACACAATCTACCTCTTTGGGCTGAAGATAAATTTCAGTGGGAGTTTTCTATGACACTAACAAATTCATCTTTAATGGTGTGAGAAAGGTGTGCCAGGACACCTGTACAGCAAAAAGAATGAAAAAGACACATTCTTTTCTGTCACTGTTTACTAGGCTTGAGATGGGTTTGTCAAGCTTAGGATGGTTAAGCAAAGACAGAAATAAACATGCCAGATGTCTTGCCAGTGTTCGAATTCGTGAGTATTATTGCACACAGTGTTTATTATCCAATCACCAGGCAATTCCAAAGCTGATATTTTTGCAAATAGCTTCTCAGAATGACAAGAAATCTCTGAGGCCCATCTAATCTCCAACCACCTTTACAGAAACATCAAATTGTGACGTGCATATGGAGGACTGGAAGCGGACATATGTGCAGAAATGATCTTTATTGCATAGAAAACAAAACACATTTAACATAAACATGAAACAGATGCTGAACTGAGAGCTGAACACTAACAAATACAACTAGATGTATTTCCATGAGAAAATGTGAAATGTTTGCATGGTTGCTATAAAACCATCTTCTCAATCAGGGGCTGGTGCTTTAGTACTGCGCCACAAGGGGGGGGACGTGAATTCACCAGATCTTACAAAGCCATTTATGGGTAAGGTCGACTGAAAGTGCCCATAGCCAGATTCACTGATTGATTATTTTTCATTACACCACAACAATCAGTGACACACGTCTTTTTTATAACTGACCTGAGCTTTAGTGTCTTGAAGTCTGTTTATGAGTCTGCTGTGTTTTGCTCCGTGTTTGTTTTTTTTCCTCTTTATTGTCCCTTTCTGGCCTCCACATCCGTGATATCACAGACTCATTTTTAAGGGGACTCGACTGTCCTCTCTCTCTCCCTGTATATTACAGAGGCGACTCGATCACAAAAATAGTTTTTTTTTATGATCAGTACTCGGCCCCTGACCAACTGATCAAGAGCTTATATACACACATGCTGCAGGGGATATTAATGTTTTGATGTTGGATCCATACCCATATTTCAAAAACTGTAGGACGAGAAGAGGTGCCAAATTCAGGTATTTAAAAAAATAAAAAATAAAAAATAAGAATAATAATAATTAAACTTAATAAAAACAGTAGTGTGATTGCTGACTCAATCACGCTAATGAAGAAGCACATGCAGGGAGACCACAGAGCTAGAAACACTGGCACAGACACATGTACAAACACTAGAGATGCCACGGTTGACTGACAAATCTAAACACAAAAACTGGGGCATAAATACATTAAGATAATACACAACAGCTGAGAAACGGCAGGATTACACACAACTGGACAGGTGTGCATGACATGGGAGGCAAGCTAGGGGTGGAGTTACACATTAAAATAACAGAAACTATGACAGGTCATGACTGTTCCACAACTACACCACCAGTCCACAAGATCACAAGTGTTCAGGGTGCGTTCTTCAACAGGACTTAACATATTATCATTAGAGAGGTGATCTGCTGCCCCAGTGGTGAACATCTAGCAGAAATGTTCCAGGAGACTGTGCTTTTTCCAGTTCTTTTTAGTGGTAAAGATGTTTTTTTGCAGTCCCCAAGTAGTATAAACTCCAAATTATCACAATATATCCAAATGATGATGCCTGACAGTTTTTCTCAGCTAGCTTTCTGGATGATGAAACGCAGCTTTCCTGGTGGAAAACTGTTGTATAATTGTATTATTTAGTATAATTTTATACAAAATATTTAAGGGGGGAAATTGTTGTATCATCAATTGTTGAGTCGTTAGTTGTATCATTCAGTGAGCATCACACCAACCCAAAGCTACCCTCCCCCCACCTCCACTCCCCAACCCACTTGCTGGAGCTAAGGATGATGGGCCCTGCCCCTGATGTAGGTTGACTTCGGTTATGCCCCTCGTAGAAAATTTACCACATTAAATTCTTTGTCATTTGGAGAAATACATTAAAACAAAGCAACCTAATAGTGCTAATCCACCACTCTCCCCTGCAGGACCAAGACAAGAAGAGCAGAGACAGGATGTGGATATTCAGAAGAACCTACAGCACGTATAAGACCAAATTTAGTCTTCACAGTAGGACTCTCTCAGTTAACTCGGGTTTCTTTAGCCACCTTAGAGCAGATGTTTTCCCACAATGTCTAATCCAGATCCTACATCTTTCCTCTTTTTTCTTTAGGAAATTGCTTAGGAAAAACGTCTCTCCCCCAAATGGATTTGCACATATACACTCAATGTTGTGATGTATTGTCAGAGGTCTCCAGGACTAGCTGAAAAATCAGTACTTTAAAATTCAGACCAAATTACCGACTTTCTCCAAAAATGTGACTTTGAGAACTTTTTTCCACTTAAAGTTAACCTTTTTGTAACTTTTAGTGTCCAAAAGCACATCTAACCAGCAGTCTCTGAATGGTGTCTGCAAAAATGTCCATTATGGCAAATACAGTATGGTCAAACCTCAATACTGGGAAGGACATGACCCTCTTGATGTCTGCTGCAGTTATGGCCCTTTTAAAAGGGTTCATTTCATTGAGACCTACACAGAACAGTTCACACTGGATGCTATGGAGCGGTGAGAATTGTGTATAAAGAAGATTGCTGTGTTGTATATTCACTCTCAACAACTGCATTTAAAGCCAAGCCCATAAGCTCTAATGTTGTAATGAAATGTTGGCCCGATGCTGGACTTGAGCTTCATTGTGGAAAACTATGAACTTTCAGTGCTACTTTATAGTAGATTTTAAATAATTAGTGTGAAATTACACTATTGTTCTTCTTAAGTTTTATTGAAATTAATATTAGTTTATTTATTTATTTATTTCATCCCACCTGTGTTTTGGTGGTGCTTCTCATCTGAGCCCGTTTGGAATTTTGGCATGGCAGTGCTAAAATGTTCATTAATATCCGGTGTATTGTGTGTGTATACAGCTTTTTGATCAGTTGATTGGGGGTTGAGTATTGATTGTTTAAAGATTTTTGTTGTTGAGTTGCTTCCACAATGTATTGGGAAAGAGAGCGGATGGAGCAATAAATCAGTCCTGCGACAGCTAAAGAAACAGCAGGCTCAAAAACAGCTTTTAAGACACCAAAATTCAGGTAAGTTATGAAAAGAAAGACGTGTGTTACTGTTTTGTTGATGTTTTTCAAAAAAATAATCAGCCTGTGAATGCTTGTTTTAGTGCTGCTAGTTAGCTAGCAAGCTGCTTGCCAGCTCCGCTGGCCAATTTCAAGACGGATCTTAGCTTTTCTGGGTGAAATATGTGTTCATATTGAGCCTGAAGGACAGTAAAGTGCAGTAGTGTTACAGGTTAAGTTAGCCAGCAGGTTTTGTGCTGAACAGAGTTTATTCTCTGATTCTCTGAGCTGCTTATCTCTGTGCCCACGCGTGAAGCACTCCTATGTCCCATGCACCCATGCACGTCAGAAATATGTTTCTGTGAGTGCTGGAGCACAACCACACTTCACATTTTCTTGAGGAAAGGCATTATAGTTTATAGTAGATGCTGAGTCATTTATAGCAGTTACACAGTAGTATATAGCAGATACTGAATAAATTATAGTAGTTACTGAATAATTCAAAGTAGTTACTGAAAAATTAGCATAGCTTAAAGTTGTGACTGTTGCATTTATGAGTATATTATGAGTTTTAAAAGACTCCATAACCTAATTAGTAGTTCCTTTTGGCTGCTGAGTCTTGGGAATTTTCTCTTTTATGTTGATATACTGATAATATATTAATAATATTTGATAATATATTGGTAATATACTGTGTAATGCTTTGTACACCGTTGCACTACACACATATTACAGTGCATTATTAGTGTTGACGCCCTGCTGAGGTGACCATCAGGTCGAACTCTTACGCTGACTGATATGGAATTCTTTCCAGTTTTCTGTGTTTTTTTTTCTTTTTTTATGAAAACTATTTGAGCAGACCTGACCCCCCTCAGTAGGATTGAGAGAGGGAGAAAGCGAGAGAGAGAGAGAGAGAGAGAGAGAGAGAGAGAGAGAGGGAGGAAGGGAGAGGGAGAGAGAGAGAGAGAGAAAGAGAATATGAGACGTGGTATCAGATAGTGCCGTGGGCTATGAGCTCCAGAAATCAGTGAATGGGGATGTGTGTGTGTGTGTGTGTGTGTGTGTGTGTGTGTGTGTGTGTGTGTGTGTGTGTGTGACAGATGGACTGGCTCTTTTGGACAGGGTTAGACTTCTTAAAGCATTCATATGACACACATAAACCAGGCAGAGCTTCTGTAAAACGCTACAGCTGTGTGTCTTTGTGGTTCCGTGTGTTTGATTGTTCATTTTACTGTTTGTGTATACAACTATCAGCCATAACATTAAAACCACCCATCTAATATTGTGAAGGTCCCCCTCATGACCTCAAAAACAGCTCTGATCTACTGAGGCCTGGACTCCACCAGACCTCTGAAGGTCTGTGGTTCTGCACAAAGATGTTACAGCAGATCCTTTAAGTCCTGAAAGTTGTGAGGTGGGGCCTCCATGGGTCGGACTAGTTTGTCCATCAAAAGGCCACTGCTATTAGGGATCACCGTCTCCATGAAGGGTCTGCAGTGATCTTTATGTAGGTCAGACGTCTCATGGTAACGTCCACATGAATGCAGGACCCAAGGTTTCCCAGCAGAACATTACCCAGAGCATCACACTGCCTCCACCGCCTTGCCTTCTTCCCTGGTGCTGTCTCTTCCTCAGGTAAGCAACAGACACACCCCTGGCCATAAACATGATGTAGAAAAAACATGATTCATCAGACCAGGTCATCACAATTTGGTTCTTGTCAAAGTCACTCAAATACTTCAGAACTTCGTTTTTCCTGCTTTCAACATATCACCTTCAACTGACGGGGTGTGTGTGTGTGTGTGTGTGTGTGTGTTTGGCAACTTTGACTTTTGGTTCCTTATGTGTGTGTTTGAGTATGACCATATGACTGAAATGTATCTGTGTACTGATGTGTGTATTTGTGTGTGTTAATGTGTGTATAGTTCTATGTGTGTGTGTGTGTGTGTGTGTGTGTGTGTGTGTGAGAGAGAGAGAGAGAGAGAGAGAGAGAGAGTGTTAGGCCGAGGCTTCTAAACACAGCTATATTCTGCAGATAACCGGATTAAGGCCTTGGCGTATAATAAGTCTGTGAATGTGCCCTGTGGCGCAGCTGTAATCCGCTGCTTTGATGTCTCTCAGCTCCATCAGGTGCGACTGCACCCGGGCTGCATAGGCCTCAGGGCGCAGCTCCACCGTGGAGCTCAAAGTGCCTCATTAGTTTTGCCTGTTTACTAAACTTGGCCCCTTGTGATGGAAAATAGTCTGATGCTCCGCTGAATCCTGTCGACGGCACATTTCTGCTCCATACGGGAGGGGGGACAGAGAGAGAGAGAGAGAGAGAGAGAGAAAGAAGACGAAACCACCCAATGTCTGAATTTAACACAATATTGCAGCATTTTCTTACCTATTTATCAAATTATTTAATTTGGCTTTGGTTGAGGGATCTGAAATCATTTTAATGTCACGTATTGGCACAAACATGCACACTACATGTCCAAACGTATCCAGAAAGTCCTCCTAATGAGTGACTTCAGATGCTTAAAGGTGCAGCTTGTATGATTTCTGTCGAAAAGCATTTGGAACAGCTTCAATTGAGCCTAGGGTTACCACACCCATTGCCATGCATTGGCTGGAAGGGCCTAAAACTCCTCAGCACTGGGTTGTGCACTTAAATAATATTTAAAAACTGTTTAGGAAAGCAGTGAGTTTTTTTCACATTAATATTGCCAAATATACTAAATAAAACTAAAAAAAATAAATTAAAATAACATTATACAGTAAGTAGTGATTTTATGTTCAGCATATTGGTGTGTTCTTGTGGAAGTCCAGTATTATTTGTAGTTTCCATCAGAAACCTGGTTTGACTCAATTAGTCCTTTATTAAATTAAATCAAGAGCTGCTAATGGAATCCAAGCAATGGCTGGAGGAACAGAGGAGAAATCTGAAACCGAACCTGTGTTCTCCTCACAAGCTCAAAATATCAACTACTTTTTACAAACAAAACAAGTCTTGATGCTTTTTACTGCTTTCTTGTCTGTTTGAATTTATTCTAATGTTAACTTTGCTAGCAGAAAAATACACACTGAAAAAAATGGCTTTAAACAATTTGCATAGGTGCCTATGACTTTTGCACAGTGCTGTTCACTAAATAAAGCAGTGAATCAGGCCAGTGGCAGTCCTAGCTTGTAAGGTACTCAGAGTGAACCCAGTCTCCCCAAGCCCCCTGCCTCCCAAAAAAATTTGTTTTTGTTGTCATCATGAGAGGATGCACCCTGCATCCTGGGCAACCATGTTGTCTATGAACTCGAGCTCACTCCATGTTTGACTTAAAAATTTTGATAATTTTTAGCAATACTTTTACTGTTCCAGGTGAGGATAAAACCCTCAAGCACCACCACATGGCCACTACATGCACCAGAATGTCCATTTCAAAGTTGTCAATCATTATTTTTAGAGCTATCGCTTTATAAAGACGTCACTAATGTCACGTTAGCTAGCCGAGAAGCTATGATGTTAGCTTGATAAGCATAAACGCAGCAGTGACAGGCACCATCATCCAGAGGAGGACCTCAGTGGGGGAATTTTATTTTCAGTCTTAGGGAACGTTTCCTATTCAGTCTTGGTTTCTCTCAATGTTTTTTTTTTTGATGTTCTTAAGAAATTTTTGTTTGTGTCTTGGTTTCTGTCAGTGGCTCTTCCTCCTTGTCTTAGGAAGTTTTGTTTGAATCTTGGTTTCTCTTAATAGTTTACCCTTATGCTCTTAGGATGTCTCCCTTTTTGAGGCTTGGTTTCTATCAGTGGTTCTCCTTGATGGTCTTTGGGAGCTTTTCCAATGCAGTCTGTCAATATTCCTATGAATGGTTCTTCTTCATGGTCTTATTGTTTCTACTTTTGAGGCATGATTCTCTTAGTGGTTCTTCATTGCTTTCAGTGAGTTTTTTAAGTCTTGATTCCTCTCATTGGTTCTCAGGCACTTTTTTCTTGCTACTAAAAGCTAAAACCTGGAATTTTGTAAAGCTGCTTTGTGATGATTACACGTGAAAAAAAACAATACCAAAGAATACTAAAAATGCTAAGGATTACTACACAGGAAAATGTAGGGCTATGAAGAAGAACCATGGAGAGGAACCGAGACTGAACAGGAAAAGCTCCCTAAGAGCATGAGGAAGAACCACTGAGAAGACCCGAGACTGAATAGAAAGATCATGATTCATTGGTCCTACTTGTATTGTGTTTATATGGAGTAAGAGGGTCTGTCACTCCATAAATGCTGAAAGCTGAAGTGAGTGTTGGTGAGAAGTGGAGAATGTTTTATTTATGGCCGGTAATTTAAAGTCATTTAAAGTTTAATAGAGAGAGAGAGAGGTTGTCAAATGAGAGAAGCATGTGTGTATATAAACTGTGTGTGTGTGTGTGTGTGTGTGTGTGTGTGTGTGTGTGCAAAAGACTCAAAGGTTGTTGGGAAGTAAGTGCATCTCTAAATGCATGTGTCCATGTGAGAGTGTTTGTCTATGGCATTTTTTGGCATATGTGTGTGTGTGTGTGTGTGTGTGTGTGTGTGTGTGTGTGTGTGTGTGTGTGTGTGTGTGTGTGTGCGCTCTCTCTC
>JBBPCZ010057027.1:0-12586 GCA_037974445.1 Brycinus macrolepidotus | reverse complement strand
GCTCAGCCTGGCTCCTCTCAATGCAGCGCACCAGAGCTCTGAACACCTCCACACTGTCTGCTTTCTCCTTCTCTGTGTTTTTCTAACAGGGAGTCAGTCAGGAGATAAACACACTCATCAAAATTTTATTAAATGTTTTTTTAAAGATGTACAATTCTAGTTTTATTTAGAGTGGAGACTATACATTATGTAGAAGGTTCTTTTGTTGTAGAAAAGAATGTTTTAAACTTTAAAATGTTTTGACCTTGATGAGGTTTAACAGGCCATTGTTAACATTTAGAAACAAATATCTTGATATACGTTGGTAGAGCTGTCCTGAGCAGATGTCTGGTGATGTTTGGTTCAATTTGGTTATTGTTTAGTCTTGTTTCTCCTCCATGTCATTTACATTGAGTCATCTTTTTAAAAGCTGTTAAAACAATTGAATTTGAGGAACATTATGGATTTTGCAATCACTTAGTGATTGTCATTGTTTTCCTCTCTGATAAGACTCAACATGGACTCTTCCCTCTGGGATTGGCTCTCTCTCTATCTCCACCCTCTCATAGTCCCTCACACCTGCAGTTTATTCATGGACTCATTTACTCTCACAGATATACAACAGTGTCTGGATCTGCTCTTTTTGAAGGGCTGCTGTACTTTTGGTGCATTTATGATCTTTGGTTGATGTCTCTTCGGTGCCTCTGATTTTTGAGTTTTTTCCCTGGTTGTGTTTTGACCCTGGCCTGTTGTGACCTGGATTGCCTCAAATAAAACTACTTTGCACAAGCAATTAGCCTTAAAGCCTCATTCGTTATATTGATTCATAAAGAACCATTTAGAGAAAAGATGCTTGAAGAACCCTTTTAAAAATGTGCGCTGAAAATCAATTAACAAGGTCTTTGTTTACCAATATTTTCTCCTGAGGGCCAAGGAAAATACATCTTGAAATATGAATGAATTGAAAGGTTCTTCAGGTAACCAAAAACTGGTTCCTTTGTAACATTCCTTTTTTGGTTCTACTTGGCACCTGGAGTTTTAAGACTGCATCAATGTTACTTCGCTATAAATGAACAGTAATTAAAAATAAGTGCTGAAAAGGATTCTTTGAGCAATTCCATAGAAGAAACAGTTTTGTTTGACTAAATCCTTCAGTGAATGGTTCTTTAAAGAACCAGGTTTTGTAAATGAGATGTGTGAATGTGAAGAACCTTTTTAAATAACTTCACATAAAGTTACAAAAACAAACATTTATGTTGGATTAGAAGTTTGCAACTGAACATTATGTGAAGGTTTTTGTAAACTTTAAAAATGTTCTTTACGCTCACAGATCTCTTTTTTGAATAATGGGACCCAAACTGAACTTAAAGAAACCTTTATTTCACCGTGCAGAGTAAGGCTTTGTTGAGATTCAATTAAGACTCACTTTATTGAGCTCTACTGAGTGTTTAATGTCCTCAATCTTCTTCAGTCGGTCCTGGATCATCTGATGGACTTCTGCCTTTGTCTTTCCCAGCTGAGTCTATGATAGAGAAACACACTAGAACACCACGACTCATTCATTTGAAGATTTTATGCAAAAATAAGATGATAAACATCTCTCACCTTCTTCTCTCCACTCTCCTCCACTATAGGAACAGTGTTGTGAGTCTTGTGTTCTCCCTCAGTGCAGAACTGACACACACACACCTGGTCGTCTCTACAGAACAGCTCCAGGGGTCTCTCATGTTTCTGGCAGATGTAGTCCTCCAGGTTCTCCACAGGGTCCATCAGCTTGTGTTTCCTGAATTTAGGTGTAGTTTTATGAAGTGTGAGATGAGTGTTGCAGTAAGACACCCCACAGTCCAGACAGGACTTTACAGCCTCCAGCTTCTCCTCACTGCAGGAGTCACATAGAACCTTCTTAGGGTTGGAGGGATGTTTCTCTGGAGCTCTGCTGGACTTCACCTGAACTGACTCCTTGAACTGAGCAGCCAGCCCAGAGATGAACGTGTTCACACGCAGCTCAGGTCTTCTGGAGAATTCCTCTTTACAGACTGGACACTGGCAGTGTGGACTGCTGTCCCAGCACTCTCTGAGACACACCATGCAGAAGTTGTGTCCACATGGAGTAGAGACTGGATCAGTGAACACATCCAGACAGATGGAGCACTGGAGCTGATCTTCAGACAGGAGATTGCTGGAGGAAGCCATGACTGACAAACGAGATAATGAAGGAAATGAAACTCTTTTCAGTTGTATCAGTATAATACATCGTTAACTCAATTGACACTACAGTCTAAAAGGTAATGCCACTATTTCCCTAAATATCATTAGTGTACTTTATTTATTTCATACTACCCTAGTGGTTTAACTCATATAATTTTAGTAGTGTACTCATTTTGCATGAAAGAGTTCTAAAAGTAAGAGGAGCGATGCAGGAGAACTTTTCCTCTCCATGTTCTACAGAAGGACTATAGAGAGCATTCTCTGTAGCTGCATCACGGTTTGGTATGGGAATTGTTCCACTTCAGACTGCAAGACCTACAGAGGTTAGTGAGGACAACTGAGAAGAACATAAGTGTCTCTCTCCCCTCTGTCATGAACATTTACACCAAACGCTGCGTCCTCTTTCTGGCATATAGTTCTATAGCAGTGCAAGTTCCCACTGCCAGAATAGGAAAAAGTTTCTTCCCTCAGGTCATCAGATTCACACACACACACCTGACCTAAACTTAACTTCTCCCTCTACTAAAACAATTCATTTACTCACTGAACTGTTCTACTTTAAACAACTTACAAACATATTGCCACTGCAAACACCCCTCTATTTATTACATACTGCACACCCTCTGTCCTGCTGCTACTATTATTTGCACAATTATTATTTATTGCTGTCTACCTCTGTTCTACATTTTGGTTGCTCTTTTTTGGCATTCTCTCTCTTGCTCTCTTTGCACTATGGGTATTTTGTCCTGTCTGCATTTATGAAGTCTTGTGGTGTTTCTGTTTGTGTTCTTGTGTTGCACAATGGTCCTGGAGGAATGTTGTTTCATTTTACTGTGTGCTGTGTATATGGCTGAAATGATTATAATCCCAATTCATATTAAATTACTTTTCCTAATTCAATTTGACCTCAGAATGTTTTTGCTGTATGAAACATCAACATTTTATGCACATTCGCTTTGGTTGTTCTTGACGATATTGAGGGCACTGTAATGTGCAGTTTTATAATCTTTAAAAAAACTTTTCTACTTTACAGTCATAACTGAACATAATTAGACCTGTAGGAGGGTGAGAACCACTGATAGTTCACATAACATGGGGGCTGGAAAACTTTTCACCAGTGGTAGCTTTATTACATCTATGTGTTATTTAAAACTCTAATTTAGTAGTCAGCAAAGAACCATAAAGTATTGACACATGAAGTTGGTTAGTAATTTTAATTTCAACCATTTTGTAGGGGTCAAATTGACACCAAGCATAAAGGATGTTAGTAAATTTGAACATAGCATGAGGGTTAATTGCTCAGGGGCCCAAAAAGAGGTGGGAAACAAAAACACGGACACCAGGGGAAAACTGGCTGTCTCGACTCAGGGAAAAACAGAAAAATAAAAACGTAAATAATTTTCCCACACAAAGCACATAAAGGGGGACCAGGAGAACTGAGGATACCACAACTGAAAAAAAAAATAATTCAATTTTTTTGTGTTTTCTCATTTTTATGTTCAGTGTGTGGGAAACAAAAGTCACCCAAACTCACAGAGACTCAAGGTGAGAGAAAATTGTTACACTGTTAAGAGAAGAATCAAAACCCGAGGAGACAGAGAGAGAGAGAAAGAGAAAGAAAGAGAAACTGGAGAGGGAAAGAGCAAAACTGATAAACTCAAAAAATAAGAAAAAGAAATCGGGGAAAAAGAGATAAAAGGATAAATTAAAGATACGATTCAAAATGAAAGAGAGAAAGAACATAAAAAAACTTAGTGAAGGAAGAAAAGGGCTGGGTAACGGAGGTGAGGTAAATAACCAAAAAGAACCAAAAGGAGGACGAAGACTTAGCGGGAGAGCTAAAGAGAGAAGAGACAAAGAAAGACAGAGAGAGAGAGAGAGAAAGAGAGAGAGAGAGAGAGAGAGAGAATGGCAGCAGCTGGAAAACAGGTGAGGTTAATTAACAGAAAAGGAGAGAAAATACACCAGCAGCTCCACAAACCAGGATACAACACTTGGTTCGACTGGTTAAAGTTTTTACAAGTTTTTTACATGCTGAAGCCACAGTGTGAGACTTACTGACATTTACAGTCAGTTACAGATCAGGATTATTGTGTTTATACTGGAAACTTTAAGCTCAAATACAGTTAAATACTATTTTATTGAGCTTAAATGTGGATGTTTGGTTTCGAAAATTGTGTTTCCACACACTGTTAGTCCTCAGAATTGTATTTTGTTAAAATTCAAAATAATTCTCGTAACTCAGTTGTTGTGCTCCTTTTATTATACATAGACAATCAGTTTCCTAAACTCTACTAAGTAAACAGGACTCTGTTGCTGGTCAAATTAACTTATTTTAAATTTAAATTAAATTATGGCAACTCACATATACACACTATTTCATTCAGAAACGACAAAACTAAACTGATAAAATATAACTTTTACATTAGACATGAAGTAAACATAACCTGAAAATATAAAAACTTTTTTCCCAGATGCCTTTAAGTAAGATCAGCTCATCACATTTTACAGCAAACACTTAGCTTTAATTAATCTAATGGCTTTTAATGAAGGTATTTCCTCATGGAGTAAAGTTAAGAAATATCAATCACATTTTCCAAACTGATCATCTCCACCTGTTTAACTTGTTCTGAAATCTGCTGGGAACCCAAAACCTCCATCCTGAGCCTCAGAAATGTGAAGAACATCTAAACCAGAGCAGCTGATCATGTTAATCACAGAAATGTGAAGAACACAAAGTCTCAGCAGTGACCCTGCAGACAGGAGCTCTCAGAGACTCCAACAGTTTCACCAGTTTCACCTTTCTGACCTGCTCTCCTGCTCCTTTAGAGTTTACCGGCAGTGCTGGAAGTTCCTCTAAGAACCTCTGGAGAAGCTTCCAACTGCAGACTGAGTTCATATGACCTGAAGAAGCTTCAAGCTGGATGCTGAGTTCTCTTGAAAGGAACTGGACTGTGTTTATGAAACAGATCCGCTTAACTTTCGTTTCTCCACAGTGACGTAACGAGGCCACACCCACTCATTGCTACAGTTTATTCCCCCTGCAAATTCTGACTACCAGGTGGAGACATTTACCAACTGAACTACAGAATCTTTTTCTCTACAGTAAAATAAAGCGGCCACTTCTATCTCGTGTGAACACACCACAGCACATAGTGTGAACATTGGGAAATTCTTCCCTGTATTTAACCCATTCAACCCATTTATTACATTTACACATTTAATACATTTAAGACATTCACCAAGTGGAGCAGTGGGTAGCCAGTGACAAGGTGCCCGGGGAGCAGTTTGTGGGGGAAGCAGTGTGTGTGGAGCAGTGTGTGGGGGGAGCAGTTTGTGTGGAGCAGTGTGTGTGTGGAGCAGTGTGGAGAAGCAGTGTGTGGGGAGCAGTGTGTGGGGGAAGCAGTTTGTGTGGAGCAGTGTTTGGGGAGCAGTGTGTATGTGGAGCAGTGTGGAGAAGCAGTGTGTGGGGAGCAGTGTGTGGGGAGCGGTGTGTGAAGAAGCAGTGTGTGGAGAGCGGTGTGTGGGGAGCAGTGTGTGGGGAGTAGTTTGTGAGGGAGCAGTGTGTGGGGGAGAGATGTGTGGGGAGCAGTTTGTGGGGGAGCAGTGTGTGGGGGAGTGATGTGTGGGGAGCAGTTTATGGGGAGCAGTGTGTTGGGGAGCAGTGTGTGGGGAGCAGTGTGTGGGGGAGCAGTGTGTTGGGGAGCAGTGTGTGGGGAACAGTGTGGGGGGGAGAAGTGTGTTGGGGAGCAGTGTGTGGGGGAGCAGTGTGTAGGGTCAGTCGGAGCAGTGTGTGGGGAGCAGTGTGTGTGGACGGTACCTCAGTGGTTCCATTGGCAGTTCTGAGACTCGAACCCATGACCTTCCGATCACAGGGGCAACTCCATCAAATCCACCAGCTACATCTCCAAAGACACCAGGCTCTCGACCATCATCTTCACTGCAGTGAGTGGAAACAGAGTAAACCTCTTTTATTCTGTTTATAAATGATTTCAGAATATTTTTGATATATGCCCCCTATTTTTGAACATGCACACACACACACACACACACACACACACTCACACACATATATGTATATAATAATAATTATTATTATTACTGTTATTATTATTAAGGAGTCTTTCAACAATGCCAAACATATTTAAATTCAAAGAAATGTTTTCAATCTTCTACCAAATTTCAGAATGTAAGCAGTTTCCTCCGGGATCAAGAAAGTTTTCTGGTTCTGATTATTTCTTAGTGCTGGTGTTTGACAGAATGACATCAAAAATCACTTTCAGCCAAAAGATGAACTGCAGCACCGACTCTGTTTTAGTCAAATTGTCTCACAGTAGTGCGTTAGTTTCCAACTATTATTTTACGTTCGTGTGAAAGCTCACACTGTTACAGTGAAATGAGGGTCCACATTTTTTAGGTGCTGCCTTTAAAATTCAGTGCAGAGAATCAACCCTCCATCTGCCAGACACAGAGAATTCTGTTTATTTTACTTCAATAACATATAAAACACATGAGAGTGCATTCCACGTTACTGCTGATAAAGCCACAGTGTACAGCTCATACGGGGGGGTTACAGCTCATACAGGGGGTTTACAGCTCATACAGGGGGGTTACAGCTCATACAGGGGGTTACAGCTCATACAGGGGGTTACAGCTCATACAGGGGGGTTACAGCTCATACAGGGAGGTTTACAGCTCATACGGGGGGGGGGGTTACAGCTCATACGGGGGGATTACAGCTCATACAGGGGGGTTACAGCTCATACAGGGGGGTTTACAGCTCATACAGGGGGTTACAGCTCATATAGGGGGGTTACAGCTCATATGGGGGGTTGTCAGTAATGAGGTTAGATAATAATGTCACAACGAGAGACGATCCAACAACCAGAGACAAAAACAGGCAAAAGAATGAAAGTGTGCAGCTGGTGGCGTGGTGGTCAATAATAATAATAATAATAATAATAATAACACATAAAGGAGGCTTAATAGTTTCCCGTCTCTCTTTCTTGCTGCCGCCCCTCTCCTTCTTTTGCCATCTTCGCATCCCATAATAACCACCTTCACCCTTATCCATTAAAACACTTTTTTCACTTTCAATAATATTAGTACCTAATAAAGGACCAGATGCCCGTTAACGTGAACTGTATATAATAAATATTAATAATAATAATACATATCATATACAGAAATATGGACCAATACAAACTGACCTGTGTTTCTATTTTACCATCATTTCTTATTTTAATCTTATTTTAATTAAATGAATTGGAATCATTAAGGCATAAACTGATAAAGGCCTTAATTTCTTTAAAAATAATGTTGGTTGAGTTGGTTTCTCATTTATAGCACCAAACAGAAATGGTTTGACATGTACATTATACACTCTGTAAAAACAGATTAACGATTCGTGATTAATTAGTCTACATTTGTCTGCAAGTTCCTGTTTTTTTCTCTCATTTATTTGCATTTTTTTGTTGTCTGTACTGTTTGTTCTGGGACTTTTCTTATTTATTAAGTAGTGGCCCGTATTTCTCAATAGTAGGTGTATTAGGTTAAATACAGAACAATAAATAAACACAAATTCAATCATTTTATTACATGAACACATGAATATTTTATTTTATTGGTTTTTGTCACGTCTGGCCTGGGACTTTGTGCTTAGTAGTGGCCCTTGAGCCTGGTTTTGGTTTGTGTTAATAAATAAAGCCACAGATATAATGGAGATCTGCGCCTGTGCCTCCTTTCCGGACAGATACACTCCGTTTGTGACAGAACGACTGGTCCTTAACAAAGGCACAGCGGATCTCGGTATTGGCGGATGGGAATCAGCGTCTCGGTGGACGGATTCCAGCGTGGAGGTGAACCGACTCAGATGAGTCGGATCTTTGTTCCTGAATTGGTGGACTGGCCGGACTCTGACGATGAGGAGGAGTCTTACCCCGATTGGTGGGGTGGAATGAGTTTGGAGGACGAAGAGGAGTGGAACGGCAGGTGGGCGGATGCGCCTCCGATCCTGGCTCCGGAGGTATTCAGGAACCCTTTCGTCTCCAACCCGGCCGGAAAGGAGCTCTCGCGAGAGGGAAGCTCCGTGACTCGGAGGCGAGGACGAAGGAGGTCACGACGCCACCGTCTCCAATCCGCTGACCTATCGTCTAGAGCGAACACACTGTCCACTCTAGAGGGTTCCGCCATATTCCGGCCTGGCTCATCCGGAGAAAAGGCTTCCATGCCGGCCCGACGAGCGCAGTGCAAGACCCGTGAGGACACACATTCCAGCAAGGCACGGAAGCCGGCTGTTTCCGCACCTACTCGGATAGTCCAGCCCACGGGGAACCTGGAGATGCTGTCCAGTCAACCCTTGAGTCCCCAGCAGCAAGCTCCCTCATTCTCTCCAAATCCTGAGCCAACTCCCACCTCAACTCCAGCCCCGACTTCAATCCAGGATCCTGATCCATTCCTTGTTTTTTCTCCTACTCGGCCACCAGCATCAAGCCAACCACCCATTCCGGCTCCACGAAGACTGCTCCCGCTGCTAACTCCCGCACACGCTTCGGAGAACCCAGCTCATGCCCTCGAAACTCCAATCCACACTCTGACTTCAGTCCAGGCCCTAGATCCACTCCGGCTCCCGGCTACTACACAGGCTCCGGCTCTTTTGTCTCCGCTGCAGCTTCTCCAGCTGCTCGCCGCAGCTCACGACCCAAAGTCCCAGACTCCCGCTCCAGACAGGCTAGACTTCGAGGCTCCGGATCCATCATCACGCCGAGTACAGCCTCAAAGAGCCGGCCAGCAGCAGCTCAAGCCGCCGATAGCGGCTTCTCGGAGGCGGCTAATACCGAGAACCACAGTTTTCGCCCCGGGGGCTACAGTCCACGATCCGGAGGCTTCGATTCACACTCCGGGAGCCTCGATTCACATTCCAGAGGATCCAGTCCTCCGTCCGGATCCATTTCAGCCATCGGTGGTGGCTCCTCGGAGGTTGTATCAGCCGCCAGCCGCCAAGCCCGTCTTAGAGGCCCAAACACCAGCTCCAGCTCCAGACAGTCCAGCTCCAGAGTTTACCAAGCCCTCTCCGCGACAAGCCCTGCCGCTGAGAGCGATCCAGCAGCAGCTCCAACAGCCAGTAGCGGCTCCACAGAGGCTGCTTCAGCTGCTCACCGCAGCTCCCGCTCCAGAACCCCCAGCGCAAGCTCAAGCTCCCGTGGACCCAAGACCCGCTCCACAACTGCTGCTCGCGCTGCACCCAGCAGTTCAGGTCACGGAGGGTCCGGTCCAAGCTCCGGAGGCACCCAGGCCGGCTCCGAGGCTGTTCCAGTCCCTAGTCTTTGCTCCGGAACCGACTCCCGCTCCGGAACTTCTCTCTACTCCAGCGCGCGAGTCAGCCTCGGCCCCAGCATCTCGTCCAGCCTCGGCCCCACCGTCTCGTCCAGCCTCGGCTCCAACGTCTGATCCTGACCCAGCCTCAGCCTCAGCTCCAGCTTCTGACTCTGACTCAGCTCCAGCTTCTGACTCTGACTCAGCTCCAGCTTCTGACTCTGGCTCGGCTCCAACTTCTGACTCTGACTCAGCTCCAGCTTCTGACTCTGACTCAGCTCCAGCTTCTGACTCTGACTCTGACTCAGCTCCAGCTTCTGACTCTGACTCTGACTCAGCTCCAGTGCCAGACCCGGTTCCAGCTCCAGCGCCAGACCCGGTCCCAGCTCCAGCGCCAGACCCGGTCCCAGCTCCAGCGCCAGACCCGGTCCCAGCTCCAACGCCAGACTCGGCTTCAGATCTAGCGCCGGATCCGGTCCCAGATACAACTCAGGGTCCAGTCCTAGATCACGACCCTGATCCTGTCCCAGACGTCGTGGAGGCTCCAGCTCTGCCTCCAGACCCCGACCCTGATCCAGTCCCAGACGTCGTGGAGACCCCGGTCCCGACTCCTGATCCTGACCCTGATCCAGTCCCAGATGTCGTGGAGAGTCCAGCACCGCCTTCTGATCCTGGCCCTGGTTAAGATCCCATCTCCATGGCAGGCCCTGTCCCTAGTCAGGGGTCCCTGTTACTGCCAACCCTCCAGTGGCTGTTTCGGGGGGGCCAGGACCCCCTGGCGCTCCGGGGATGCGCCGTCGGTCGGGGAGTGTTTTCAGGGTCCCCACCTGGGCCAAGGGGTTCCCCCTGGATGTTATTTTGGGGGGCCGCATTATCGTTACGGAACCACGCCCCAGAGGAGACGGAGGGGGGTGGCTCCTGGGACTATGGGACGCCGGTGGGTCCCGCACGGGTCGTCTCGGCCGAGTGAACGGCCGAGGAGCGAAGGGCCAACTAGAGACGACCGTGTGGGGCTCACGGGGGGGACTCTTTTCTTCTTGCCTCCGTCCTCCCCTCCTCCTCCTTCTGCTCCTTGTTCCTTTTCTTTTTTGTGTAGGCCTGGTGGCTCTTGGCGCCCTGGTGTGGCGCCTTTGCGGGGGGGTCCTGTCACGTCTGGCCTGGGACCACTAGAGGCCACCCTTGGACTTCTAAAGAGACTTCCAGTCTGACAGCGCAGCTGTCCGGACTTTGTAATTAAGACGTGTTCTTTGTTCATTGGTTCTGTCCTGTCCTATGTATGTATTTAAGTTGTCCCCTTACCTTGCCCAGTCACCAGTCGTCCCTCACTCTTACCTGGTGTGTTTGTCTTTGTGCTTAGTAGTGGCCCTTGAGCCTGGTTTTGGTTTGTGTTAATAAATAAAGCCACAGATATAACGGAGATCCGCGCCTGTGCCTCCTTTCCGGACAGATACACACCGTTTGTGACAGTTTTAAAAGAACAACGGTACTCTTAGAACTTTATTCTCAATGTAATTTATTTGATCATTTACAAATTTTTGATGTATTTATTCATTCAATGATTTACAGCATAATGTATCTTCAGACAGTAGAATACATTCAGAAAACATCCTTTGATTCATGGTCTGAAATATTAGAATAAAAAACCTCATTTATGATCTTCAACAGGTGTGATGATCAGTGGTGCTGAATTTTTACCTCCATCATTGAGACAGGGGCCAAAATATGGATAGAGTTTCTCAGTGAAAGACTGACCAGTGAAAGAGTAGATATGAGACCTGACCTCTACATCATAAAAGGAGACCAGACCCTCCTCATAATCCACAAACACCCCCAACTTCTGGGGGGCCTGTTTCAAGGAGAGGGAGATACGGGGAGAGTCTGCAGCTTTATATTCAGTTTTATTCCTCAGAAACACAGTCCAGTATCCATTCTCAGGACTCAGTGTGATCTTCCCCTTCCTCGTAATGGACTCTCTGACCACTCCTAAATACCACCAAGTCTTCCCTCTGACCTGCACCTCATAGTAAAACCTCCCTGAGAAGAATCCCTCCTTTCCCAGCACACAGATACAACGATCAAACCTCTCTGGGTTTTCGGGGAGATTCTGTCGTTTGTCTCCATGTTTCACTTGTTTTCCATCATCAGACAGAACGAGAGCAGGATGAGCTGTTTCAGGATCCAGAGTCACATCCACTGAGAGAAACACGCACAGTTTATATACATTTTAACACACATTAAACATGTAATAAAGATGAGGAATATATTCAGTCATGCAATCAGTGAGAGTCCACACACCTGCATATCGCTGAATTCTCTTCAGTTCTGTTTGGAAAAGAATAATGGACATCATCAGCTGATAAAATGTAAATTATATTGTCGTATCCATACCAAATGACAGTACTAATGACATGGTTGGGCTTTTAATAGAGAATAATCTAGAATGAAATATTAAAATGCACCAAAAAATGCACATTAGAATATTGTAGTCTTGAAGAGTTCCTGACTTCAAATTATCTTCCTCCAAAAACCCCTCTGCTCAACTTCACCAACTTTAATCAGAACAAAGTTAAAGTCAGCTTAATTGTCTACAACAAGACAATATCTTTACACAAAAAACTGTACAAAAAACTATAATAATAATTATAATATATTTTATTTATAGGCGCCTTTCTAACACCCAAGGACACTGTACAAGAAGTGCAAACAGATAAAACAACAATAAACAAAAAAAGCAGAAATAAACAAGCATTAAAAACAGGGTAAAATTGGAAAATGCAAATAATTTAAAGACAATATGCAAGCTTAAACAGATGGGTTTTGAGTTTGGATTTAAAAATTGAGAGGGAACTGATGTTTCTGAGGTTGGGTGGTAATGAGTTCCAAAGCCGGGGAGCAGAGCGACTGAAAGCTCTGCTCCCCATAGTAGTGAGACGGGCAGAGGGTATGGTCAGGTGAATGGAAGAAGACGATCTGAGGGTACAAGAGGGAGTGGCAACGTAAGGGGGGTCGGACAGGTATGGAGGGGCGAGGTTGTGAATGGCCTTGAAGGTTAACAGAAGGATTTTGAATTCAATGTGGAACTTAA
>JBBPCZ010057008.1:0-12588 GCA_037974445.1 Brycinus macrolepidotus | reverse complement strand
CACACACACACACACACACACACACACACACACACACACACACACACACACACACACACACACACACACACCGTACAGAGTATTGAGAAGAAGGGCTGACAGCAGAGGTCATGCAAGATTGAAAAGCTAGACGTGAAAAATGTGCCACAGTAGATCATTCATGAACTGCAGGTTTGAGTCATGGGGCGAATTCCAGTAAAATGAGACGCTGTCGGAAAACTGGCCTTCCGGACCTTATTTAAGAGCTAATCCACCACCATTTACATAAAACCAGCCCTAAAAACCTTGCCGCACACCATTCAGAGAAGAATAAAGACCACATAATAAAGGTGTCAGTCTGTGGAGAAACTGGGCGGGTGATGAGGAAGACGTATAATCTTTATTGAGCTGTGAACAGCAGGGGATCTTTCCACACACCAGCAGTACCTGCACCATCATTTGTGCTGAACCTAAACAGGGCTCTTATTTATTGAATTCATCTGTGGTTTTAATGAGTGTAATTACATACTCCTCTGGAGAACGCTGATTAAGCTTCGCTCACTCATTACAACTGGTCTGTTCAGTGGATGAGCATTTCTAAAGGTACAAAACCCGCTGGAGGTGGAGAGGTATAGATGTATGGAAGTACAGAAAGCATGGAGGTGTGGATGTGTGGAGGTATGGAAGTATGGAAGTATGGAAATATGGAGGTATAGCAGCATGGAGGAATTAAAGTATGGAATTATGGAGGTATGAAAACATGAAATATGGAGGTATGGAGCATGGAAGTACGGACGTATAGAAGTATAGAAGTATGTAATTATGGAAGTATGTAGGTATGGAAATGTGGAAGTATGGAGATTTGGAAGTATAGAAGTATGGAGGTATGGAGGTATGGAAGTATGGAAGTATGGAAGTATAGAAGTATAGAAGTATGGAAGTATGGAAGTCTGGAAGCATGGAAGCATGGAAGAATGGAAGTATGGAAGTCTGGAAGTCTGGAAGTCTGGAAGTGGGGCAGTATGGAGGCCCCCTAGTGGTCACTCAGCCAGTAGAATGGAAAATGATTCCTGAGATCCGTCCCTCCACTGATCCAATCCAGCATCCACCGTTTGGAAACGCAGCTGTATGAGAAATTATTAACACTGCAGAAACACCCACAGCAGCCCTGTCTGAACAGGAGACCCTCCAGAGTTCAGCAGGAACCAGGCAGGAACTGGGACCAGTTTAGAACCAGTTCCCTGCACCCATCTCCACCCATTAACAGTTTAAAACTACTTGTTTAGTGCCTAACTTTTTATTGCTTTTATCTATCATTACTTTCCTCTTTCTTAAATAGTCTAGTCCAGTGGTCTTCAACCCTAGCTCTTCTTTTCTGCCGTGTTTATCTTCAAACCTGCATCTAACACGCTGCCCCTCCCCCTTACTTAACGCTCCAGCCAATCAGGGCCTTCTGAAGAAGTTCATTTGCCAGGGCAGGTGTTGCAGATTGGACTAGACCTCTCTAGACCTCTCAAGAAGGCAGATATCTGGGAACAATGTTGGCGACGATTGCCTCATGTGCTCTCCTGTATGTTAACTGTATTGCAGACATGAACGAATGCAGCATTGGGAGTCTAGCCCAAGGACCCTCAATGTTCTAAACAGCGAGAACTGACTTTTAGTAAAGATCTGACCTTAAAATCTTTGAACATCACTAGTCCAGCCTATTAGCCTTTTGGCAGGTTTAGAGTCATACATTTTCAGATTTGGCCAAAATCTGGACATATTTAAGACACAAATCTGATTTCACCTTCAGACTGGACAAAGCCCAACTCAATTCATTAATAAATACAAAGTCCTATACACTTTTCTCCATCAAAGGAGATGTTTTTGAGAACTTCAAACAAACACAACCTTTATTTCAACGGTGTGTAATTGGTAGTGGAGGGCTCTATGGTACAGTTTGATACTTTTATTTACTTTCATATACTTGTAGTTGAAAACAGCATTAAAAAGCAGCTTCTCCTTCAACTTCTTTATTTGATGAGCCAAAGCAGGTCAGCTACTGGTCATTTACCTTAACCTTCATGTTCTGTTCAAAATTACTAACATCTTTTATGCTTGAGGTCGATTTGAGTCCAGCACTTTAAACCTCCAGAAAATTGAAATTAATAGCTACCCAAGTTTATGTGGATACTTTATGTTTCTTTGTTGACCTAAATAGAGTTTTGAATAAAATATACATGTAATAAAGCCCCCACAGTGGGAATATCAAAGTTCTGGTGGAAAATATTATTTCATTATCATTGCACATTACAGCATATCACCCTCGATACCATCCATAACAACCAAAACAAATGTGTGTGAAATTTTGATACTTACGTTTTACAAAACAGCTAAAACAGCCCCAAATAATCCAGATGTATAAAATGTGTACAAACACTGAAAACACACCATCATGTTCATTTAGTGTATACCCAGTTCGTCCTCATTAAATTGGGAAAAGCCATTTAACACAAAGCCAAAAATGATGTCAGTTATTTATTAACGTTGAACGGGGTCAAATTGACCCCAAAAGTAAAAAGAGGGCTAAAGCTTGTCTCTGAACATCACTGATCTAGAATTAATGAAATTTCTGTTGCTTTTTACTGTGGTTTTTAACAAAAACTATCTAAAAGTATCGTACTGTGCCAAAAAGCAGTTCACTACCAATTTACACGCCATTGAAATAAAGGTGGTGTTCCTCTGAAGTTTAAAAAAAAAAACAAATGTGTGTAAAATCTTGATATTTCTTATAAATTTTATAAAACAGTTAAAACAGTCTGGACTCAAACGGACCCACCAACATAAAAAACGTACAAAAACGCATCATGATGTTCATTTTATCCAGTTTGTCTCAATTAAATTAGGAAAACATTTAATATGAAGCAAAAATAATGATGTCAATCATTTATTTAGAAACATAAAAAAAGACAGTTAAAGCTTGTCTCTGAACATCACTGATCCAGAATTTATGAAACTTTATGTTGCGTTTTACTGCTGTTTTTAATTAAAAGTATCTAAAAGTATCGTAATGTACCAAAGAGTCCTCCACTAACAATTACACACCATCAAAATAAAGTTCTAAAACAAACAACAAATATCTGTAAAATGTTGATGTTTCTTATATGTTTTATAAAACAGTTTAGAGTCAAACTGACCCAAAAGAACACAGACGTACAAAATGTGTACAAAACACATCATGATGTTCATCTTGTGCTCAATTTATCCAGTTTGTCCTCATTCAGTTAGGAAAATCATTTAATACGAAGCAAAAAATGATGCCACTTATTTATTTAGAGACATTAAACACTGAATGGGGTCAAATTGAACCCAAACATAAAGGAGGTTAAAGTGTGAGGAACCGTCTCTCCGAGCTCTTTTTAATCTAAATGATAAGTGGAAACGGCTCTTCATCGTCAGAGGAGCTTCGGGACAAAACGTCTCCCGGCAGCTTAATTGTTTTCCTGATTGCGGCGCAGGAGTGAGCGGTCAGTCCCTCCCAGCGCACAGCCAGCGCGGTCAGATGGCACACGGGTCTTCAGACAGTATTGATTTGAAAGAGCTGTTGTTCAGACCGACATGTCGAGGAGGACCTTTCAGCTTCGCCTCTTTAAATATGCAAAACCACCCGTCTGTTTCGGTCTCTCGCTTCTTTCAGTCCTCTCTCTCTCTCTTTTCTTTCAGTCCTTCTCTTTCTTCTTTCAGTCCTCTCTCTCTCTCTCTTTTCTTTCAGTCCTTCTCTTTCTTTCAGTCCTCTCTTTCTTTTTTCAGTCCTCTCTCTCTCTTTTCTTTCAGTCCTCTATTTCTTCTTTCAGTCCTCTCCCTCTCTTTTCTTTCAGTCCTTCTCTCTCTTTTTTCAGTCCTTCTCTCTTTTCTTTCAGTCCTTATCTCTCTTCTTTCAGTCCTTATCTCTCTCTTCTTTCAGTCCTTTTCTCTCTCTTTTTTCAGTCCTTCTCTCTCTTCTTTTTCAGTCCTTCTCTCTTTCTTCTTTCAGTCCTTCTCTCTTTCTTCTTTCAGTCCTTCTCTCTCTCTTTCTTCTTTCAGTTCTTCTCTCTCTCTCTCTCTTCTTTCAGTCCTTTTCTCTCTCTTTTTTCAGTCCTTCTCTTTCTTCTTTCAGTCAGTCTCTCTCTTTTTTCAGTCCTTCTCTTTTCTTTCAGTTCTTTTCTCTCTTCTTTTAGTCCACATACATATATCTCTCTCTGTCCTTCACTCACTCTCTCAGCCTCTCCCTGTCTTTTATCTCTGTCTCTCTCCATCCATCTCTCTCTCTCTCTCTCTGTCGCTCTCTCTTCTTTCAGTCCTTCTCTCTGTCCTTCGCTCACTCTTTCTGCCTCTCTCTGTCTCTTATCTCCCTCTCTCGAACTCTTTCTCTCTCACACACTCACTTTCTTTTTCTCTCTTGACGTATCATCAGCCTTGATGTATCAAAAGCTCTTCACTACAGCGACCATCGGCCCTCTAGAAGACATTAGAGGTTTTACAGTCTAACGAAATATCGTCAAACTGCAATGCATCAAGGTGGCAACACACACTGTAGAGAATAACCGTTCTATTAATTATGATATTTGGCATAAATACATTGTTTATAGTGTTAAACCCACACCAGCCAACAGCCCAGTCCAGCACATTCCCCTCATAACCACCCCCCCAGCTCTCGTCTCATTAGTAAACTGTCCCGGAACTATTCGGGTTTAATTCTAAATATTGAGAGAATATTTAACCATTTTCAGGGTTGAAAAAATCGTGAGGGAATCGAACTGCGAGCCTTGAATCATTTGTCAAACCGAACCATGAGTCGATTGTATCATTTCACCTCTAGGAGGAACAGAACGACTTCATTCCCCACTCGAGGTTCATAAAAAAGAACCAAAATACAGAACTGGCATCCAGGATCAGTCAGGAGTAAAGGAAAGTAAATCAGGCTTGAAAAGTAGCGCCTCCTGCTTTCTATGCCCCCCCATACACACCCACCCACCCACATACATATACACACACACACACACACACACACACACACACACACACTCACTCAGCAGCATTTCTGCTTCATGCGATATTAAAGTGATGAAAGGCAGATCAAAGTTATATAAAACAGTGAAACCTACAAACAGGGGAGGCAGAAAGAGCTGACTCGAGGAAGAGCAGACGTGAAGGTGATGCTCTCAGCACTTCGGCTCAGACAACTCAGTAAAAGTTCCCTGACTAATTCAGCAATTACAGAACGCTACAACACGCACAATTCTGCAGCGAGGACGGACTAAAAAAAAAAAGACTGAAAGGCTGATCTGATGGGTATGGATTTGCAGCGCAAGAAGAAAATCAGGTTAAAGGAACGGGTTGCAAAGATCTGATTTACACAACTTCACCCACAAACAGTCCATCAGCCAACACATACCTCCTCAGTTTCAAACTGGAGCTAACGTCGCTAACACTAGAAGTCAATAGTCACCCAAATCGTTCCCGTGAATACATCTCCAAAACAGCTCTAGAACCGTTCAATCATCATCTAGCTCTTCATTAAGGTGGATCAGACTTGTGGACGTGGTTTAGGAGGCAATATGACTTACTGTGAGCTGTAAATATGAACTAAACTCCACTGTCGTGGTTTGAGCTGGTTAAGAGTAGTTTGGGGGATGTCTTCATACTGAAAAGATTTGGGTGACCATTCTTGGGTGGTAGTAGCCTAGTGGGTAAAACAATTGTCTGTGAACCCGATGACCACAGAGTCGCAGGTTCAAAGCCCCCCACTTTCTACCACTGTATCCTTCAGCAAGACACTCAACCCTCAGTGTCTCCAGGGGGACTGTCCCTGTAACTAATGACTGTAAGTCGCAATGGATAAGGGTGTCTGCCTAATGCTACTTTACCACTTTTAGTGCATGTTAGCTACATTAGGCTAACAAACACTGAAGCAGCAAAAATTTGGACACAAAACATGCTGCAGCTAGATGTCAACAAACACTAGATGTCAACGGTCACTCAAATCGTTTCTATATAAAAACATTTCCAAAACTCCTCTCAACTCTCTGAAACCACACCCAGCACTTCATTGAGGTGAATCAGACTCGTGGACGTGGTTTATGACTTACTGTGAACTGTAAGGATGAACCTTCTGTAAAGATGAAAATTCCTCAGTGTGTAGAGCCCCTATTTACACAACAGGGTCTGTTTTCACAAACCGCATATAATCCATGATCAGTCCTGTCCAGCCCTGGAATGGGCGAAGCAGTGAAGTTTAGTTCATTTTTGAGCTAAAGTAAGTCATACTGTGTCCTAAACCACAACCACAAGTCTGATCCACCTTAATGCAGACCTGGATGCGGTTTGAGCAGATTCAGAGAAGTTTTGGGGATATTCTTACCGAAAATATTTGGGTGACTACTAACTTCCAGCGTTAGCAACATTAGCCTCATATTTATGGACAAGATTTGAGTAAACATTCTAGTGTCTGTTAGTCTTGCAGCTCTAGTTCTAAACAGAAAAAGATAAAAAATTGGGACTCCAAACATGTCTCGGCTGCATCTGGGGTAAGTCTAAAATCGTGTACATTTGAACTTATTTCCTTTAAAGCGTTTGTTTGACTGGAATATCAGCTGGTCAGGCTTTGGGAAATACAACCTTCACAAGCAGAAACGGGCCTTGAGAAACATACGGGGAGCATACAAATCAAGCCCGGGAACATGAATCATAGCGGCCCCATTGTCTGAAAGCATGAAACCATCCGACCGTCTTGCAGCGGTAAACAAGCGAGTCTTACCTTTGAGACACCCTCGTTCACATCTTGGCTTGCAGCGATGAAGGGCACTGTGGGAGAGAGAGAGAGAGAGAGAGAGAGAGAGAGAAACATAAGGCCAGTCTCTTTAATACACCCTGACAATGAGTTCTCTGTCATCAAGCCATTTAGAATGCCGGTGGAAGCCTGAGCCAAAAGTACCCCCCCCCCTCTCGAACCCCCCAACCCCCCACCACCACCTCAGCTCCCGGGCCTTTTTCCATCTCTCTTAAATAAAAAATACAGGTATAGATCCGAGCCCAGAAAATGGCATTATCACGCTGGAATCCAAGAGTTAGTCACTTATTTAGTTAGCGCAGGAGAGTCCGAGTGCCCGCTCCCCTTCAATCAAATCAGCCGTTTGGGACTTTGCCTTGTGATGCCCGCCTCGAGTTTATAATTAGAGCCAGGAGAGCCCCCATCCAATTACGGCGCCATTGATCCAGCCTTTAACAGAGGCCACTGAATCGATACGCGGCATCAAAACAGCGGCTTTAGAGCAGAAACGTCTTTGGCTGGTCCTCAGGTGAAGCCCAGGCATCGGTGTGGACTTTATGCGTTTGTAATTGCCCATTTGATCTTTTCTGATGGGCCAATCAGAACCAAAGCGTGAGTTGTTGGCTAAATCTCCAGATTTATGCGGGCGGGTTCTTAAAGAGGAGAAATTTCGCAGGCGGTTTCTTCATCTGTGGGACAGGAGGTGGCCCGGCTTTGTTAAAGACAGAATTGAATTATTTATGCGGTCCAACTGTCTGCGAAACAACATTATCACGTATCAGGATCACAAATTCCAGGACACACTCATGGAGCCCCTGCGGAAGGTGATTAAACAGCTGTTTAGAGCGTCCTGATCTAATCACTTACAGTGAGGGAGATCCAGAATAACAAGTAAACACATCAGTCAAGATATTAGTGATTTAATGCCTTTAAACACAACCTGAAATCTGCAGCTCGGCAGTCGACAGTTCGGAACGCGGTGAAGGTGAAGGTTCTTTATTGAGAGGGCGGCCCTGCGTTCAATGCATGGATCCACAAAGGTCCACAGATCTGTACCCATTTCAAATAGTACATTTTGTTAAATGTGCTCAAACCATGAGATGCCAAATGCTATTAAATGCGCTCAAACCACAATTTTCCAAATGCCATCAAATGTGCTCGAGCCACAGGATTCCAAATGCTGTCAAATATGCTAAAGTCATGAACTTACGATCAATGTTTACTGTGCTCAAAAAAAAAATCCAATTGCTGTTAAATTTGCTCGAGCTACACCATCCCAATCGCCACTAAACACGCCCAAAGCATGAGATTCCGAATGTTATTAAATGTGCTCGAGCCACAACATTCCAATCACTATTAAATGTTCTCAAACCACGGGATTCAGATTGTGTTCAAGCCACAACATCCTGGTCAAAATGACGACATTCCATCAAGCCTCAATACATCAAACAATATTAAATAACTTAAAAAACTTTAAAAACTCTAATTTAGCTTACGTATTTTACCTTTAACTTGTGTTGCTCCTTGTTTAGGCTGTTCTACTTTTTATTTTAGATTCGTTTTTTTTTATTTGTTTTAGAAATTTTCAGATTTGTGTTTTTAAATTTAAAATTGCACTTACTTTTATACTTATTTTTACTTGTACTTTTTTTTTTAATTTGTGTTTTAGAAATTTTCAGATTTGTGTTTAATTTAAATTTGTACTTATTTTTATAATGTTTGCACAGTCATAAAAGGAGCGGTTCAGGATACATTTCACTGCGTGTTGTACTTGTAAAACTATGCATGTGACAAATAAAGAATCTTGAATCTTGAATGCACTAAAATCCTGGGATTTCGAAAGCCGTTAAATGTACATAAGCCATAACATTCTGGTCAAAGTTACTATTATCATTTATGCAGTCCAACTCTCTGCAGATCCCCACTATCATGTATCAGGACCATGAATTCTGGGACACACTCGTAGAGCCCCTGTGAAAGGTGATTAAACAGTGAGGGAGCCCAGAATGAACACAACCCGAAATCTGCAACTCAACAGTTCAGAACGCTGTGAAGGTGAAGGTTCTTTACTGAGAGGGCTCCTCAGCATTCAGCGCATGGATATTCCAAAGGTCCTTTGATCTGTACCCATTTCAAACAGTAGATTCTGTTAAATGTGCTCAAACCATGGGATTCCAACTCCTGTTAAATGTGCTTGAGTAACATTCCAGTTAAGGAAGTCACGATTATAGATTTTGATGGCACGATTATCGCCTGGGAAATAATCACGGTTTCATGATTATCACGATTATTTCGCATGTATTAATTTCACAATGTAGACAATCACCTTCTTTACAGATTTTTACCTTTTATTTACTGCTTTCTTTTTTTTTTTAAAAAAGACAAAAAAACCCATAAACAAATAATACAGTCCGTAATGGAATATAAACAAATGGATTCTGCCTTTTGAAACATAAATAATAATGTAAAAAGTGATGCGCCATAGTGAAAACAAAAATAAACAAAGTCTATTTCTTTAGAATTAAATTTAAGCTTACATATTAGCTAGTTTCCCTATTTTAAAAAAAAACGTATTCAGAGGCTGCAGGACTGGAGTGCTCTTCTGTCTGGAGTGCTCGCTTCAGTTCAATCAGTTTATATTAAAGTGCAAAAATGTGAGCATATTCACATTCTCAGTGCTCAGTCTTGACCGCGGTGGAGACAGGATGCGGCCACTTGAGCTGAACGCTCTTTCTGACGTTGCGCTTGTTGCAGGGATGCAAAGGCACTTTCTGGCCACTTCTGAAAGCATCGGCATTTCTCCCACAGTCGGTGGGTCACTATCAGCACTGACTGTAGGGAGGGACAAGTACGGTTTCAGCTCAGAGGCAATTCTTTCTTGGATTGATGGCGCTGTGACTGCACTTCCTGACGCTGTTGATGTTCTTCTTTGCTGTGATTTGCTGTAACAACCCAGACAGGCTCTTCTCTTTCCTCTTGGTGGTGGTGGTGTTTGTGTTCGAGGAGGTGCTCTCTGTGGTTGCTGCTGGTGTCTGTGTGTTTCTAGCACAAGTGCACCGCTGGTGAAACGTTTTCGTTCTGGGCGAGTCCCAACAATCTGTTGACGGCACCGTCATAATCTACGTCTTTAAGAGCGCCAACGGAAACACGGTGTTGAGGAGCCTTTACGATTAATTAACCGTGCTGTTTTAAATCGTGGTTAATTGTGAAACCGGTTAATCGTGACATCCCTAATTCCAGTCACTATTAAATGTGCTCAAACCATAAGATTCCAAATATTGTTAAATCTGCTCGAGCCATGACTGAAAAATGCTCAAACCATAGAATTTCGACTGCTGTTAAAAGTCCCAGAGCCCCAACATTCTGATTCATGTCAAATATCATTCTGATTGCAAACAAAAGACTTAAAAGTTGGGATTCCAAATGTCGTTAAATGTCCTTGAGCCACATTCCAGTCAACATTAAACATTCTGAAACCATGAAATTTTGACTGCTGGTAAATGTACTCGAGCCACGACATCCAAACACCACCCAAACGCTCAAACCATGGGATTCCGATTTTTGTTAAATGTGCGGATCCCTGAACAACAGGGATGTGTTACAGTAACAGCACAACATGACTGATCCACAAGAGATAAATGTGATCAATAACATACTGAATTATCATTTATGTAATGTCTATGAATAAATGAACATGAACACATTTTGTAAAAAAAAAAAAAAATGTTTTTGTTATATTTTTGTTTTCTTTTTATGTTACATTTTTTTTGTTACATTTTTTGTAAGTTGAACCATGACACGGAAAGAACCGTTCCATCACCCACCTCTACACTTCATAAATAAGGGCAGTTAAAAATCCCTTAATTTGTAAACATGTCGTTAAGGCCATAAACCGCTGCTAATCGTGTCAAACACGGCGCCTCAAAAACAACAAGGACGAAGACGCTCGTCTGAGAAAAATGTGGATATTATGAAGAGCGTGACCTTAAAACGAGCGGAGGGAAGTCTGTAATTGCAGCGAATCGTTAAAATTTGTGGGTTTTATTAGAAACGACGACGCGGAGGACCGACACAAATGAGGTGCTCCTGAAAGGTCACGGCGTAAATGTAACGCGATTATGGGAGCTCATTAAATCTCAACAGTGAGATTCAGAAAGAAGCGCTAATTAGTCAGAAGGGTAATAAAATAAAACTACCCTGAAAGAGCAACAAGGCAAAAAAACAGGCTGAGATCTTGGTCGTTAGTAAAAGTGATGAATCTGGAGCCGTCACCTGCTAAATGAGCGGTGAAGCTCATGCCTCGTTCTTCTCCGGCTCCTGCGAGGTCCTCCAGGAGTCTCTCGGAAGGGGAGTGTGGAATTTCAAGCACAAACTTCACCCCTTTTTTAATGATGACCGAGGACATGCTTCTCCAGGCTGAAGATCATACTCTCCATCAATTCCTCATCAGGTCCCATCATCTCCCCAGTCTATTAACGGCCTCTGAAGAATCCTGGTGAGGTTCTCCTTTCCAGACTTTCCATCCTGGAGAGTGTGTTTATGTGGTGTCACTTGGAAAATCCACATGGTTTGTGGGTCCAAGACATGATGTTCCGCACACAGAACCAGTGCCAGGCCTCCACATCACCAGTCATGGGTGCCCGTCACCATCAGAAGAGCTCAGATGATGATTAATTGCCATTTCAATAGTTGTGATTAACGATTTAATTGTTTTGTTGTTCACTCTGTGCAGCTGTCAAAGCCCTGTCGACGCTCGGGAGCTCCAAAGGATGTCCCATATTAGGATGTTCAAAATGAGAATTTGATATATGACTGAAATATGACGTGCAAGAGTCTCTTCCACAGACTGATATTTGATTTATAGCTTTTATGATCAGCCCAGTATAGTTTTAAATGGGGACATAAATTCTACCACCTAGTCAGGTAGCGCAACCACACATTATTGAAAAGTATCATACTTTAAAGTTACTTGCAAAGACTGAAAATGTGAACAAATTAGCTTTTGTACTTGTATATGGGTCTTTGAATTCAGAATAAAGTAATTAGCAACAATAACATAATAATAATAATAATAATAATAATCATCATCATCATCATCATCATCCCCACCAATACTACCAAGAACAAGCATTATAATGATGAATAATAATTCATGGTTTTCCATGGTTTTACCGCCTATATGTGTATTTTTTTTTTTTAATATAATGGACATATTATATGATGAACTGCCATCCAGAAAAAGAATGTCAGTGTATGTCTCTCTCCACTCTGGCACATCAGCCTCTACTGTTTATTTGTTTGTTTGTAGTTTGTAGAGATGGCACCAAGCCAAAAACAATGCGGGATTGGGATTAAGTTGGATAAAAGAATGAATCCAATCCCTTCTGTAACTAATTAACACTGAAAGAGCCTTCTATCTCTCTCTCTCTCTCTCTCTCTCTCTCTCTCTCTCTCACACACACACACACACACACACACAAACACTATGTTCTGGTCTGTGGTCGGCTGTATGTTTCTTTACTTATAAACTGACCATTTTAAGGCTTGGTAGTATTTAAAAGAAATAGGTATTAGAGGTGGGTGATATGATGATATTTAACATTATTGTGATAAATTACCTCACAATACGTATCAATAACATATCATGATATCACCTTTACTTAAAGTACACGGACCAGCTGCATGTTTCATTACAGGCTGAGAATAGCCGTTAAGGGCATTTTCGTTTTGTAAATCATGGGGGTTGCAGAATTTGCCAGCAGGGGTGGAGGGTTGTTTTGTTGACCACTGTGAGCATTTTGTTTTAGCGAGGGGGT
>JBBPCZ010056989.1:0-12589 GCA_037974445.1 Brycinus macrolepidotus | reverse complement strand
CTGCCATGTTTTGGCCTCTCTTCACCTGCTCCTCTGGGCTCGAGCTCTCGGTGGGAGTAACACACGCATGAAACACCTAATACACAAACACACACACAAACACACGCAAGCACGCACACACACACACACACACACACACACACACACACACACACACACACTTTACTCACCCGTAGTGACACTGCAACTGTTCAGTGATAAACAAACAAACGAACAAAGACACAAACTAATAACAATAACAACAACAACAACAACAATAATAATAATAATAATAGCTCTTTAATAACTATTATTTAGACGTTATCATTCGTATACTAAAAGCAGCTCTTAAACAGCATGATTTTAATAAAATCACAGTTTTTGTTTTTGACAATACTCATACTACTACTACTAAATAATAATAATAATAGATGTTAATATCTAAAAATGTTAATAATACACTAAACGCGGCTGTTAAGCATATTAAAAAGTTCTTAACATTATTACTGAATAATAATAATAATAATAATAATAATAATAATAATAATAATAATAATAATGGCATTTAAATGACTTTAAAGCTCAAGAGACTTTCTGACTTTCCAAACACGGCATTAAACAAGACAGATGAGTAGTTTTGAATAAATAAACCCCGGATCTAAACTGTGGACTCGCGGCACATGAATCATTTTAACTAAGCTTGGGAAGGTTGAGTGAGGCACAGTTATTTTTGTCCCCTCACTATTATCATAATCTCTACATAAGCAGTATGAATATTTCATAGATGCTAATTGTGCTTAATGGAGGTTTAATAGCTGGCCATGGGCAACACAGCCAAGTCAGCTAATGCTCCTGCTGAAGAGAAGGTACAAATCCAACCAGTATCTATCTATCTGTCTGTCTATCTATACATCTGTCTGTCTGTCTGTCTGTCTGTCTGTCTGTCCGTCCGTCCGTCCGACCGTCTATCTATCTATCTATCTATCTATCTATCAATCAAGCTATCAATCAATCAATCAAACTATCAATCAATCAATTTATCTATCTATCTGTCAATCTATCTGTCTATCTGTATATCTATCTATCTATCTATCTATCTATCTATCTATCTATCTATCTATCTATCTATCTATCCATCCATCTGTCTATCTCTCTATCTATCTATTTACATTACCAGTCAAAAGTTTTTGCACACCACAGGTTTTAGCACTTATCCATTTATTTCATAATCTGCAGATTTTTATTCTTGTTTCGCATCAGAAAGTTGTTGAGTGAACAACTATAAATGAAAATATGTCAAATAAAACAAGTTCCTTTATAACATGGAAAGAATATGTAACAGTGCATGTCTGACATCCTATTAACTGGTGGTAGGAAAGAATACTGAGCGTATTTTTAGTAAATATTAAGTGAGTAACATGTAAATGTTGAAAATCTCTGTGTGTGCAAAAACCTTTGACTGGTAGTGTGTCTATTATTTATTTTGTTTCATTGAGCCAACATGATCACATGGTCAGTTTGTTTCTGACGTTTCTGGCCTGCATCGTTTGATTTGCTGCAACAGTGGAGTCCGACTAAGTAGTGTTGCATATTAAGCCGCAAACATTATGTAGAAGAAAATATGCTACGGTTGTCATCCAGTTGAATGTGATTCTACCAACTTTCTGGGAAAACTGCAACTCCAACCAACTCCAGCTGCTATGAATGAATGCGTGTGTGGGCGGAGCATGGATCAACCAATGAGGAAAGGGTTTCCCAAAAGAAATCTTAGCACAAAGATGAGCCTTATGGCAGAGTGAGCGCGACACTGGACACTCTCTTGTTAAGATGAGTCTTTGAATAGAGTTTTCCATTCTTCTCAGATGTAGTCTTCCAAAACACACTTAGAGTCTGAATTCTGCTTCTTTAGCTTAGAACTGGAGCAACAAGGCTAATACCGAAAACACTGGGAGTCAATAGTTACTCAAATAACTTCCATGCTTTGAGAAACAAACAGTTCTCAAATCACGTAAACCTCATCCAGATCTTCATTAAGGTGGTGCAGACTTGTCAATGTGGTTTAGGACACAGTATGAAGAAAACCTCCCCATGGTCAACCATTGTAGACCACCAGAACCCGAGAGACCCTGTGATTTAAAAAGGTTCGGCCTCAAGGTGAAGCGTTGTTAATTTCTTATGGCTCCGAGTAAGTCATACCGTGTCCTAAACCGCACTGACGAGTCTGTGAGTCTGAATGAAGAACTGGATGAGGTTGGACTCTGAGTGTTAGCAAGGTTAGCTTCACAGCTCCAGTTCCAAAATAACGGAGCTAAATTTGGACTTCAAACATGTCTTGGCTGGTCAGCTACATCTGGGGTAAGTCGAAAATGCCTTCCAGCTTCCTCTGATAGCTATTTAACCATAACAGTGGAGAGAAAGAGAAAGATAATCCATGCATCATCTTAAGAAAAACAGGATGTCTCTTCAAGTGGAGATATTGTAAATCAAATATTTTTGTGAGATTTTTCTAACTAAGCTACTAATATTATTCCATCTGTTTTGAGAATTTTTGCACTTATTCCATGTAATCCTGTCTAGAGAAACAAGCTGACTCCAATACCTTAGAAAATCGCTTTGGTCAGGATTCTATTTGTTATGCATGGTTTCTAATAATTTCTGGTCTGTTTGGAGAGTTCAGATTACACATCATAGCTTAACTGCTGTGTGTGTGAGTGTGTGTGTGTGTGTGTGCGCGCGTGTGTCAGTGTGTTTGTGTGTGTATGTATGCGTGTGTGTGTGTGAGTGTGTTTGTGTCTGTGAGTGTGTTTGTGTGTTTGTGTGTGTGTGTGTGTGAGTGTGTGTGTGTTTTTGTGAGTGTGTTTGTGTGTTTCTGTGAGTGTGTGTGTTTGTGTGTGTGTGTGAGTGAATGTGTGTGTTTGTATTTGTGTGTGTTTGTGTTTGTGTGAGAATGTGTGAGAGTGTGTGTGTATGTATGTGTGTGTGAGTGTTTGTGTGTGTTTGTGTGGGTGTGTGAGTGTGTGTGAGTTTGTGTGTGTTTTTGTGAGTGTGTTTGTGTGTGTATGTGTGTTTGTGTGTGTTTCTGTGAGTGTGTGTGTGTTTGTGTGTGTGTGAGTGTGTGTGAGTGAATGTGTGTGTTTGTGAATGTGTGTGTTTGTGTTTGTGTGTGTGTGTGTGTGTGTGTGTGTGTATGTTTGTGTGATTGTATGTGTGGTATGTGTGAGTGTGAGCGTGAGTGTGATTATATGAGTGTGTTTGTGTGTGGGTGCGTGTGTGTGTGTGAGTGTGTGTGTTTGTGTGTGTGGTTAGATCATGGCTGGAGCTGAACCTTGTTGTTGAAGGTGTTCAGGTTGTCCTGCATGTACAGGATGGCTTCAGCGATGCGCCTGGGCATGGAGAGCACAGCCGCGTCCATACTGTAGGGTCTGTTCAGCTTATCAGCTACCTGTAACATAGCATCTACACGCGCACACACACACACACACACACACACACACACACACACACACACAACACAACACAATCAAAGAAGATTATCTTGATTGTTCAATGTTTCTCATGCATTTCAGAGAAAATGCTTTCATTTTAATGCTCTTCCACCAGCCCTGAGTGAGGGTAATTGTGTTCGATTTCCTACAAATGAAGAAGCAAAAAAAAATAGAATCAAGCACTGAACCACTCCCCTATATATATATAAGTATACACACACACACACACACACACACACACACACAATGTAACGCCACACGATTAACTACACAATCATATATACTGTAATGTTCTCTCTGTCTTTTCCCTGTTTTTTGGCTTCTCCTCATTTTCGTATCTGTTGTTTCCGTTTTCCACGAGTCTTTATTTATGCGTCCGTTCCATGTGAGTATACTTTGGTCTTGGCCCCGCCTCCTCATTGGTACCTCCACCTGTTCACCTGTTCCTGTCTCCTCCCCAGCTCAGGTGTTTCTCATTTGTAAAGTTAGAAGCTATAGCCCCTGTTTTCAGTCTAGTTTTGGTTGCTTCTCTGTGTTTTTGCTCGGTGGGTTTGGATTGCTGATTTTGCTTGGTTATTCTCGCTGCTATGTTTTTGTTGCGTTCTTCTTGCTCTGTGTCTTTTTGCTTAATAGTTTGCTTTGCGTTTTTGCCCCTCGCATTAACGTTTCTGGATTTTCCACTCCAGTCTCTTTTTGCTTTAGTTTGTTTGGTTTCATTAGTCCCTGTCTTAGTTCAGTGTTTTGTTAGTTTCTCGTTTAGTCTCCTGTTTCTCCTTCGTTTGTTAATAAAGTCCTGTTCATGATTACATCCTCCTCCATGCTTGACATCTCTCCATTACATTAACTACACACATACATATATAGAAGAGTATTTTCTATAATCTAATACTCATTCTCACACTTACAAATGCTCGTGCTTACCTGCCAGGTTCTTCCACTCTGTGTCCAGATCTGCTTGATTGGCCAGGCATCCCTTCATCACGTTCCTGCAGTAGTTGGAGCAGGGCTTGGCCGAGGCCACGCCCCTACAGTGAGGACAGTACGTCATCTTCATCAGAGCACGCACACACTCCGCGCTCAGAGGCACCTGAGGAGAGAGAGAGGAAGAATTATATTATTGATTCATTTAGTCCCAGTAAAGTCCTTAACAATAAATCAACTCGTACAGGGCCAGCTTTCTGAATGTGGATTAAAAGTCTTGGACTAAATTCAAACGCCAATGACTGAGATAGCATTCTACCGCAATTAGGCTTAGAGTAATGTATATTAGGAAGAAGAAGATCAATAAGAAGAACAGTTAAGGAAGAAGGCGCAAAAGAAGAAGATAAAGATGAAAAGAAGTAAGAAGTAAGATGGAAGATGATGGAAGGTGAAAAATGAAAGTGGAAAATAATGAAGAGGACAAAAAAGAGAAGATGGACAAGGAGCACAAGACAAAAAAGACGAGGAAGAGAGGAGGAAGAAGAAGGAGAAGATCAAAAAGAAGAATGGTAATAGAAGATGAAAAAGAAGGAGAAGAAGATGAAGATGACAAAGATGATGGAGAAGAACAATAAGATGAAGATAAAAGGGTAATGAAGAAGAACAGCAGAAGAGAAATAAGGAGAAGATGAAGGAGCAGAAGAATGAAAGATTGAACAGTTGAACAAGTTGAACAATGACTGAAGATGAAAATAATGAAGAAGGGAAATAATGAAGAAGACAGAAAGGAGAAGCTGGACAATGGAAAATAAAGAAGAAGAAGAACAAGAAGACAACATGAGAACCTGTTGTGGGATATCTGGGTTTACATTTACTGCATTTAGCAGACACTTTTATCCAAAGCGACTTACATTCTTTAACTACAGGGGGCAGTCTCCAGGGTGCAACTTGGGGTTAAGGGTTTTGCTTAGGAACCCAGTGGTGGTATGCCGAAGGTAGGATTCAAACCCATGACTTCTAGGTTCAGAGGCAAGTATCTTACCCACTAGGCCACCGCCTCCTTTAGGGGAGGTGGGAAGATGGGTCAGAAATTGATCAAAGTTTCATCAAACCTGAGGAAAACAGTTGTAATTCGTTCAGGAAGCAAATCTTTTCTCAACAGCCTGGACAAGTGGAGAAGCAGTAAATTGCTAATCGCTGTAATTTCCTTCTGCAGAGCCGCAACAATTTCCCCTCTCCCGTTCTGCCCAGGTCACTGCTTAGCTTAGAGGAGAGAGGCAGGAACCCAGGAGCTCTTCCAGCCTCTTCAGCCCTCTACACCGCTACTAACCCTAATCTCCACTCGCTGCAGGAGGAAGATACACACTTCCACCCACCCAGCCGAGCACGGACCGCTCAGCATGACATCACTGGAACAGGCATTGTTGTGCTGACCATACTGACCAGCAGCCTCTATTGTTAGCATTTGTAAATGAAACCTTAAACTGTGTTTGAAAGCAATTTTGTACTCAAAGAATCCAAACCGGCACTTAAAGATTATGTAAGAGCTTTGACAGTTTTATGTGATGTGAGGTGAAGTTTGTTTACAGTCTATGGTAACTGCGTCTCCTGGCTGTTTATTTTTATGTGCTTGGTATAATGATGTCTTGGGAATGGATTGGGGATTGACCGAGTTTCAGGGAGAATGAGCGAAGCCGGACTGTTTTCGGCACATGGAGGAGGAAGGTGGGAAATCCTGCCTTTTCAAGTTGGACACTTGGTTCCAAAAGTTTCTGACCAAGTCATGTTGGCACAGACGTGTGAAAATTTGATGACTTTGAATAATATGTTTTTTTTTACATTCACTTACATTAGAATTGAAGAATGGTTTTGTCATTTTAGAGATTTTTTTTGGACAATGACCATATGACTACTTGAGAAAGGACATTCTTTCATTAGTCTTACAGACAGGGAGGGGCAAATGGAACCATTAGCTATGCCAGGATAGCCCTTTCAGACAGGACTGCCCATTTGGACAAGGTGGTCCCAACTAGTGGTGGGCAATAGTGCAAAAATATAATATGATACCAAAGCAGCCTAAATTTACTGACAACCAAAGTATTTACCTTATTGTATCATTAGTATTAAAAAGATGTGTAGCCTAGCAACACAACAGGTTACTAATTATATATCTGATCCATCGTAGTTAAGGCTATTTGCAAGAGAGAGCAAACACTACTTCTTAAGGTCAAACTGTCTCTTTAAAATATTCAGTTAAATTCAATTTAATTCAATTTTATTTCTATAGTGCTTTTTATAACCAAAGTTGTCACAAAGCAGCTTTACAGAGTACATCACCAAAACCTCTTTCCAACTGCTCAAATCCCATCCAGATCTACGCCAAGGATGCACAAGCTTGTGGATGTTGTTTAATGAAGCTGTATGTGGTTTGAGCATATTGATAAGAGTTTTGGTCAGTTTTACAGAAATAATGTTGGCCTTACAAGTGCGGTACTACACTAAGGAAGCAACATTTGGACACTAAGTATGTCTTGGCTGATGGAGTACATCAAGAATAAATGGAAAAAAATTAATTTCTCACAGAATGATTCCTCGCAATACGTTCTTAATTATGTATCTGATTCATTGTAGTTCGGGTCATTTGCATAAAGAGAGAGCAAACACTGCTTCTTAAGCCCACATTGTTTCTGTAGCATGTGCCACCAAGGCCACCAAAACCAACTGCCCCATCAAACCCCATCCAGATCTACATTAAGGTTGCACAGACTTGGATGTTCTTAAAACAATATAATACAGGCTTTTCAGGTGAAACAATGCAGGTCTAGAGTTTGTATTAATGCTGGCCTCACAACTGTGGTTCTACACTAAAGAAGGAACATTTGGACACTAAGTATGTCTTGGCTGATGGAGTACATCAAGAATAAATTGAAAAATGTGATTTCTCACTGAATGATTCCTTTAAGTAGCCAGGTGGAATATAGCTGGGCTTTTTCATTTTCTTGGTGCTACAGTCACAGTCAGGTAAACAGATGATGTCGAGCTTCAGTTAGCACTACGACTGCCTTGCAAAATTAATTTCCTAAGCCACTGCAAAACCGGCAGCTCCAGAAAATTAGGACTCTATGACTTTGTAATAGTTCTCAAATCTGAAATGGCCAGCTGGCGGCCGAGGAAATAATTTTCTTTGTTTGATATATGAACATGTCTCCTTGATGGCTAATCTATGGACTTTCCCAACTGTAACGAAGAAAGGCTCTGTGCGTCTCTGAAATGTCAAAGAAGTGCAATTTCCCTTTTTGCTGCTTCGTATGTGTATGCTCCATTTTATCTTTTTTTAAAGTGAGCTCTCATGCAAAGAAAGTATTGAAATTATCATCATTTTTTAGTATTGGTGTGGAATTCAAGGCACAGAAATTCTTTGCAGTGCTGCTTGTCATCCAGGTGACAGCCTCCTGGAAATCAAGGCCACAGTAAACCAAGGCAAAATCACAGCCTTTATAATAGCTGCTATTGCTCAGCATTAAGGCTGACTACCTTCTTTCAGTCTTAATGCCATGTAGACTCTTTTTTTTTTTCTCTTTTGTACACACCGAGTAACCACGGAAACAGCAGAGTCCACGAACGTGCAGGGCTTCTGAGGTGTGTCTGCAGAGGTGTGACATTTCTGCTCAGCCAAATCTGCCAGTCCTGCCATTCTACGCTTTAAAGATCGAGATGGCTGATAGTGGCTTTAACACCCATGGAGCCTGTCTCAGCAACTGCATTTTTCTCTGGTTCCTGTAGAACTGAAGTCTGGCCACTTTGATCAGAAATGGCTTGTGCTTTTGATATCTGATACAAAAGCACAGGATTTTTATTTCGCCACAACAGCTAGAGATTGTTAGAAATGTTTAGACAGGTAAAGTGAGGAAAAGTAAGGAAAACACGGGAAAGGAAAGAAAAGTATGGGAAAGAAAAGGAAACGAAAGGAAAGGAAAGTTTCAGGTGTGAAAGGAAAAGAAGGGAAAGAAAAAAGATAGAAATGGCTGGGAAGGAAAGGTTCAGAAAGGAATGTACTGGGAAAAATGGAAGGGTTAGAAATGAAATTTTGAGAAGGTGTCAAAAGGTTTGGAAAGGAAAGGACAGGACAGGACAGGACAGGAAAGGAAAGGAATTGAAAGAAAAGGAAAGGAATAGAAAGGAAAGGAAAGGAAAGGAAAAGACAGGACAGGACAGAACAGGACAGGACAGAACAGGAAAGGAAATGAAATTAAATGAAAGGAAAAGAGAGGGAAGGAAAGGGAAGGAAAATAAAGACAGGACAGGACAGGACAGGACAGGACAGGACAGGAAATGAAATGAAATGAAATGAAATGAAATGAAATGAAAGGAAATAAAAGAAAGGAAAGGAAAGGAAAGGAAAGGAGAGGAAATAAAAGAAAGGAAAGGAAAGGAAAGGTAAAGAAAGGAAAGAAAGAGAAAAATAAAGGAACCGAACAAATAAAAGATCAGATAATACATGTATTTTCCACACAGTTGCAGTTTCGCTGCTTTAAGCCAAGCCGTATGATTTGCAACCAGTGTAATGGGAGACTGCGCTGAGTCAGCTGAGGTTGGTAAGAATCTTTCAGTATCAAGGTCAGAGAGTCTTAGAGGCCACGATACAGCATATAGCTGTTATGTAAACTGTATACTATTACCTCTGTTTCTGAGAAACTGGAGACTGCACCAATAGCCTCTTTGTCTCTGTCAAGCCAGAGTCATTTCACAAACAGCTGTCTCCTAAATGCCACAGGCATAATTACACCTATCAGCACAAACTCATATCCAGAGCGATTAAGCAGCAAAAACTATTTATGTTGGCCAAGACCTGAAAGAACATAAATTACTCAGGTATCAAGGACATACATTACAAAAGTAAACTCTGTGTTGGTATCAACTCAGATGTGCCTCCAAGGTGTCTGAGCAGTGTGATATCCATCAGGGTGATGACTTAAGACTGGTCTACACAAGGAGAAGTGCTTTAAGGCCTTCCGCTACATCTGATACTGCTAAGATACAGCAATGCATAAGTATATATACACTATCTGGACAAAAGTATTGGGACACTTGACCTTTACACCAACAGGGACTTTAATGGACAAAAGTATTGGGACACTTGACCTTTACACCAACAGGGACTTTAATGACATTGTATCCAAATCCATAGACTTCAATATGGAGTCGGCCCCCCTTTGCAGCTATAACAGCTCCACTCTTCTTGGAAGGCTTTCCACAAGATTTTGGAGTTTCTGTGGTAATTTGTGCCCATTCATTCTATAGAGCATTTATGAAGTCAGGCACTGATGTTGGACGAGAAGGCCTGGCTCGCAATCTTCGTTCCAGTTCATCCTAAAGGTATTGGATGGGGTTGAGATCAGGGCTCTGTTCTGGGCCAGTCAAGTTCTTTCACACTGAACTCATCCAACCATGTCTTTATGGACATTGCTTTGTGCACTGGTGTACAGTCATGCTGGAACAGAAAAGGTTCCTGCCCAAACTGTGTCCACAAAGTTGGAAGCATGGCATTGTCCAAAATGTCTTGGTATGTTGAAGCATTAAGATTGAACTTCACTGGAAGTAGGGGGCCACCAGGTCCATAAGTACAATGAACCCTATTAGAAATCATATATTAAGAATTCATTCCATTGCAGAGTGTTCTCACTTAAGCAGGGCCTATTAGAAATAGACCTGGTCAGGAGTCAGGTGCATAATTTCCCATGATGTCAGTGTGTCGGATGACCCTCCCTCTCACCGATCAGTCTTGTTAGATTATAGAATTGACAGTAGTGTTCTCCTCCAAGCGTGTTGAACACTGTACTTGCAGCAGTTTGAAAAGATGCAGAGGGGCTTAATGAGTCCCAAAGGAAGCATGGTCTAGCCTGATTCAAGGTTCAAGGTTACTTTATTGACCTCAGCAGCTGTGAACACGCACATAGTGTGATGAGATGTTTCTCCATGGACCACGGGGCAACAAATAGCAACATTCGACAATCAACAAAGTTCTGACGGAGACAGTACAGTACATAGACATACTACAGTGTAACAGTATAGTGTGAACAGGATTAGCATCAGATGGTAGGTGGAGACCAAGCCAGCAAGTGAGAATTGGCCATGACACCAAAAAAATGTGGCTGTTTGGGTTCTTTTGCATTCTTTGGCCTTTTGCAATATCAATTTAATAACAAGAATTACAAACAGTGTATTGTGCAGATATATTGTGAAGGTCTAGAGTCTATCAAGGACAGTTACAAGTTTACTATTTAAAGGATTCAGTCTGAGGAAGGAAAACAAATGTTTTTTTTTTTGTTTTTTTTTTCACGTAAGATATCTGACATTAACAAGTCTGCAAATCAGTCTGAGGACAAGGCCTTTCCTTCAGACACCTACACTCTTTACGAAACACCCAGACCTACACACTCTAGCAGAATGCCCTTGAGGGCGTTGTGACTCACACATTTTTAATGAGGAGAGAAAAAGGAAAGAAAGGAGGAAAGAAAGACGGAGGGAGAGCTTGGTCAGTGAGAATAGTGATAAGGAAAGTGGGAGGAAAACAGTGGCAACGGGAAGAGGCAGAAAGTGAAACAGATGAGAGGGCAGACTCAGAAAATGGGAGCCAGATCGAGGAACTGTGTGTGTGTGTGTGTGTGTGTGTGTGTGTGTGTGTGTGTGTGTGTGTGTGTGTATGTGTGGATACGAGTAAGAATGAGCGTAGGAGACAAGAAAAGTGAGAAAAAGAGAGTGCTGAAGAGAGGGAGAGAGAGACAGAGCGGGAGGAATAGAGAGAGAGGGAACATGTTAATGGAGGGAAATTATTCAACATCAAACCACCCAAGAGCATCTGTGACTCATCACATCATTAGAAGGCTGGACAGAAGCCGAACAGCGGGTTCATGCAGTACAGTTCCACAGGACAGCAACAGTTCCAGTGGCAGTTTTGTCACAGGATTTTAGAAGTGGGGTGGGGCATCTTTGAAAAGTCTGGGCATGGGTTTCCAGAAATCTGTACAGGGGGTTCTGAAAGTTTCAGCATTAGCTGCATTAATCTGGACAAAAGGTTAAAGAAAACTTCCATTGGCATTATTTGGACCAGGATTCCAAGAAGTCTGGAAATTAGGATAAGGAGTTCTAGTTTTTTGGTGAGGGGCTTCTTGCAACCCAGAGATTGAAGTGAGATATCTAGACACTGAACTCTGGAAGTGTTGCCCTTGAATTCTAGGAATGAGATTCTAGAAATACGGTAATGGGTCTAGAAATATGGGAATAGGGTTATAGAAATCTGGACATGGGATTTTAAAAGTCTTAGCATGAACTAGTAATCTGGACAAAAGGAAACTTCCAGTGTCGTTTTTGGACCAGGATTCAAGAATCCTGTAGATGGAGACAGGATGCTCTTCCTGGGTCCACAAATATGGGAATGGGGTTATAGAAATCAGAACATGAGTTCTAGGCATGGATTTCTGGAAATCTAGGCACCGAGTTCTAGAAATCTTGGCATGGGGCTCTACAAATATGGACAGAAAGTTCTAGAAATCTGGGTATGGAGCTATGGAAGTCAGGGCTTGAACTTCTAGAAATTTAGACATGGAGTTTAGAACTCAGAGCATATTAAAAAATGTGATTTCAGCAAATAAAAATGGTGTAAAACAGTTTAGAAATGGTGTTTGCTCTCCTACATGCTCGCTGTTTGCTGCTCTTTTGCTCGGCTGCTTTCCGGACCCCCTCCCTCTGCAGGTTTTCCCCACTCACTTGTGGGCGGAGACTTTCCTGAATTTTCTCCCGGGTTCAAAGATCTTGTTTTTTTCTGTTTGTTTCAAAGACCTAAAATAAAATAAATTTGGACATTTTTGTTCTTTATGGGCATTTGCGTGTGATAGCATTTGTGTGTGATAGCAACCCTTGTAGTGGCTATTATTATTACATGTTTTTAAGTTACAGTAACTTTGGTTCTACGTGACATAGGAACACCAAACAAAGCTCAGCATGACGTCTGACACTTCGACCATCAGCACAAACCTGGGGAACTTCCACTAGAGAAGTGCACAATTATATTTATTGCTCTTACAATTATATTTATTGCTGTTCAAAATTGCACAATCATATTTATTACTGTTCTGCATTTTTTTGCACATGTAAACTCTGTTCTGCATCTTTGCACATCTCTGCTGCTAGAATACAGTACCGGT
>JBBPCZ010056979.1:2500-12589 GCA_037974445.1 Brycinus macrolepidotus | reverse complement strand
ACACACACACACACACACACACACACACACACACACACACACACACACACACACACACACACACACACACAGTCTCTGGAGTTTCTCATGCATTAAGACGTGTTGAGTCACGGGGCAGACGGAGCTCTGCGTGTCTCAGTCATGTCTAGTAACACTGCTGTAAATGACACACATATGGCTAAAATACATCACGCCAGGGAATTACACTAACCAGAGAAGGATTACTGTCAAAGACCTGAGAGGAGGTGTTAAACAGCCTGCAGAGAGAGGGAATGGAAGGGAAACAAAGGGAGGGAATGAGGGAGTGCATAGTAAGAGCAGTTAAGTCACCTGAAGACTACACGGAGTGTGTTTCTCCTGGATATCCTGCTTCTGTTGGAGCCCTCAGGCTTCTTAAAAGGCCAATTCATGATTCCTCCGATTCCTCTCACCTCAACGGGTCACTGACCATCCTCTTCCTCTTTTGCCTTCAGTTGTTCTGAGCAGAACTGCCTCTTCCAGTGAACTGGTTCGACTCATAATACACACAAAAGAAGCTACAGTTTGGTTATGTGGGCTTGGAGTGCGAGGTGGGACGTGATTTGGTCAAGAACCTCCTATCTTTTCTGGACAAAGTATTGTACTTACAGAGCACTTTTCATAAACGTTGCAGCTCTACAGGGTAAAAAAGATCAAAAATAAAAGGGCAAACAAGATATAATCAGCAGTAAAAAAGCAAAATTAAATGAACACTAACATGAAAAAAGTGAAATAAGTTTTAAACAAAACCTAATGAAGGATGTTTTCAATTTTATCTCAAAATTGTCTATCGAACTTGACTGCCTGATTGTAAAATATATAAAGTTCAAAAGGATGAAGGGCAAGTCAGTGAGAAATGGGATTATAACAGTGAGGTAAAGAGTAGAGCAGAATACCACCTTCCATTCTGATGCCAATATGGAATTCTCGAATACTGCCAGACAACATGATCTACTCAACATCTTCTAATTAGGTTTAAAAGAGCTGTTTTTGTTGAAGCACTTCACCTAAGATGGTTATCTAAAAGTACTATACAAAGTTAAACAACATACAAAACCACGGTTCAGTTAAATTCTGTAAGAACTGCCATCGAGGGCGACAAAAAGCCTCCAGAGAAAGACACTCCGGCCAGGAGCATCACGGAAGAGTGCAGAGAGCAGCTGGAGAGAGACATCCAGCTTGAGAGCATCATCCTGTGATTGTGATGTTAAAATGAAGCCTGTCTGGCTACTCGTTCTCACATTAACATGAGACTAACTTTACTTTGCTTTACGTTAAGGTTTTGTTGCGCTGTAAGTAAACAATGTGATATTTTAGAGTTTTTTTCTCCCATACCCAATCCAACACTTCCTGAGGCGGAAAGAAAAGGACGGAGGGATGCAGTGTTGTGAGACAGAAATCCCCAGTGACAGTGTAAGAGATGTGCTCAGACAGCGTGGCGCTCGCTCGGGAGCTTACGTAAGAGTGGTAATCAGAACAGAACGTAACGAAGGAGCTCTTTAACAAAGAGAGAGAGAGGCGTCCTCTCAGCACCTCATTATAAAGAGCATCTGACCTTCACTGGACTGATCTGCTTTAATAGGACATTTACAGCAAGTGTGTGTGATCTGTGTCCATCAAACAATATCTTCCTGTCCTGTACTGAGATACAGCTTTCTGGATGGCCCAGCATAAGAGCCTGACTAATACGAATTTAACCAACACCAATTCTGAATCAGATCATTCTGATATACACTACATGGACAAAAGTATTGGGACGCCTGACCATTACACCAAAAGGGAGTTTAATGACACTGGATTCAAATACATAGACTTTAATATGGAGTTGGTCCCCCTTTTGCAGCTATAACAGCTTCCACTCTTCTTGGAAGGCTTTCCACAAGATTTTGGAGTTTCTGTGGGAAATTGTGCCCATTCATTCTGTGGAGCATTTATTTATCTGATATTTTGCCAGTATCAATAAAACAGTGTCATCATTATCTGACAACTACTCGGTTGTTACCTTTCCTTACCATTTTGAAAATTTGCTAAAAAGCATTTCAAATCTGTGTTGCATTAGCATTATGTCTTCTGCCTTAGTCTAAGAATCTACCTGCAGCCACTCAGTACACACCCTGAGCCCTGACAGAGTGTGTTTTGTGCTCTGGGCGGAGGGTTGTCCCCTGGGCCCAACATGAGACACGGCTGACATTTTGGTCCCATAAAGAATCTACTTAGGTCCTCATCAATCCATCCAGTCCAAAAGCACTGCTGTTGCCGCTCCACTGACAGAGCCCACTCACTGGGGACAAAGAGTCACCACTGAAGCCCTTTGCCAAGTCTCAGGCACACCATTACACTTGACCTACAAGTGTAGTGACATTACAGTGTAGGGAAGCGGGTAGAAGCCAGCTGAGGACTGTGTAGAGTTGAGTTACTACTGAGATTTAGGTTTGGGGATGTCTAGAATTTTTCATGTCTTTGACTCATGTTTTTAAAATGTTTTCTGTGTCAGTTTGGAACACATTCACTTAGACTAAACAGTAACATTAAGGAAAATTGTCTCAAGCATAAATTTGCTTGTGATATTAGTACTCATGAACACTCAGGCCTTTCAAATGTTTTAACAACTTTTACAATAAATCACAATGTGCTTTTAACGAAGTTTGGAAAAGAAAACTCAAACCTGTTAACATTTCAAAAGATTCATTTGATGGGCCACTTGTAGAGGACGACTGTATAGAAATGAAAAGGGTCACTTTTCACTTCAGTAAGTTGTATTCCCATGTTACTGTCCAAAATACCATACTGCTGACCAACAATGTGCTACATGATGTTGGAAACGAGATACTCCATGATGCGTGTGTGTGTGTGTGTGTTTACCTGTGTCATGTGCCTCAGAAGTCTCCTCTAGTATGACACGGTTCATGCAGCTGATCTCCCAGTCCTGCACCTCAGTGCTCCAAAGGGCTGGAATCAGGACGGAGTACTGGGAGCTGGAACACACATAAATACGTCTTCCATATATTTCCATATATACACCCATATGTTATATATACATACAGACACACATACACACAAACAATGACCAGACTTTGTCTCATCTATATTTCGATATTTAATGCATTCAATATATATATGCACACACACAATGCAGTTAAAAAAAATGTAGAAAAATAGCTTAAATTTCATTTTCATACACGACCAAGACTTTAACACAAAACTATATATAAAAAAATTCTGTATTTTTGTTACATTAGCTGCCCTTTACACTGAGTGAACATCTCATGATGAATGGACCAACAGAACAATAATTATTTGAAATTAAAATCTTATGTTAATTAGATTAAACGTTACGTATTTTGCCTTTTCCTTTAAACCTTTTGAAGTTTTATCCTAGAATCTAGAGATATAACAACCTGTGTTATCATTTTAAAACATTAAGTCAACAGCTCTAAACACCCTTTCAGTATGAGGTAAAGCTTCCTCCCAGCGCTGAAAGTCCTCATTGAGGGTTATGTAAGGAGCGGGAAGAGAAAAAAGAAAGTTGGGGTGCCCCAGAGCGGCCTGTCACTGAACAGTAGCAAACAAATGAGCTGTCAAGTCAGGACAGAGGGCAGCAGGTCAGAGACTGAATGGAGCAGGGTGTATTCAGAGAGAGAGAAAGAGGGCGAGAGAGATAGAGAGAGAGAAAAAGCGAGGGCACCTCAGTGGCTCTGGGGTAGAAGAACTGTATTGTTCACACAGGCTGTTCTGACAGGTGATAGACACCCAGCTGGAGGAGACATTTGTCGGGTCTCCAGACTGAAATGAGTACATATGATGCTTAGTTTTTTATCCAATTTGGAGCTGAATTAGGCTTTAATGAGTTCAAACCAAATGTGTACACCAAATGCCAAGTTGTAAACAAAGTCAAACAGACTGGCTTGGGGTTGTTTTCGATACTTTAGGGATCGCATCCAAATTTCAGTCATTGAAAACAGCCAAAAGTGCCATTTTTGGTCCAAAGGAAAAAAAGCTGAATCGTTGGTAGGGAGGAAATAAGAGAAAGAGTAAATATGTCTATAACAATGTGTCAAACACACTTAAATAACTAGAAAATTAAATAAGAAAAGGTGATTAAAATATTGGATGAGTTACATTTACCAAGGACTTCTCCACTACAGGTTTGACACCACTGGAAAACAGCAATATGCTCAATATGCACAACTGAAAAACAACAGAAGCAGAAAGGAAAGTCCCAGCAAGCACACCACCACCATATGTAGCTCAAAATATGACTAAAAATGAAATTCATTGCTTTATTTTCATCATCAGCTTATTTTTGTTCAATTGAAGGGACTGGATTTACGAATTATAAAAGTGATAATAAGGAAAATGTTTAATATGTTAATTCAAATGCTTATATGAAAACCAAAAAATCTTTTTTTACACCCAAGTATGTTCCAAGTTTTCAATTCCTTTGGGCCAAACGTTTTCATTTTGGAGACTAATTAAGGTCACGCAGCTGAAATAGCTACAAAATAATTAAGAGTCCTACTGAAGAATGAATACTGTCTGCACTTCTGTTCCCTTTTTTTTTTGGACAAGAGTGTGCCAATACGGGGGGAAGGGGGTGGCGATTCATGCATGCAATTTGCACAAAGTTAATTGATGGACTGTAAGCTCCCATCACTTGTTACCTACTTTGGCCTCAGAGCAAAAAAAAGCTTCAGACACTGAACATGTTTGCCGACTGACTGTTTTTGGGCAAAAACTGAGTAAATAAGATTTTTGACCAAAATATACCTTTAAAAAAGTAGGGGCACAAGGTCCAAAATCAGAACAGCTTCTTCCTTTCTTTCTTTCTTTGTCCCATTGCTTTCCAGAGAATGGAGAGATCTGGTCTCCATTCGGCTCAGTTCTCTGGCTACCGAAAGCCTGAGAGACGGTGGAACAGAGGGGAACACTTAGGCATGACCTGGCTGGCATGGAGGCAGTGCCAGCAGAGCAACGTGAAGCCTTTTCGTGATGTGTAGAGTCTTTGTGGAGGCTGGCATCTGCATGTCAATGCCCCATATTCAACTCCCCCAAACTCTAAACTAGCAAATGACTTTATTTGTCATTACAATCGGCTACAGAGCTCAACAAAGCACATAGCGTGCAACACGGACGTGATCATGTTCTTCCAGCGTAGAAGCCAACCCAGTTCCACCAGATGCCCATCTGATTATGAGAAGACGAGGAACTTTCACATGCGGTAGAGGGAAGCGGACTCTATAAACAGACAAGATGAATGACCAATGTTTCTATGCGGACCATACCATAACAAGGGGTATAATGAGCCTGGCATCATTGCCATGGAAACACACCCCCCACTAAATCAAAGCAGCACACTGAAAGGCCCTGACAACTTCACAAAAACATGAGGGACCTTCGCGTGTGGGTAGGAAGTCAAATCGTTCTGAAGTCCAGCACTAGTTTGGCGATTTCTTCAGGTCAGTGCACGATGAAATCACACTGACCCTCAAATGAAAGCCTCCTTTTTGTGTTTGACGTTTGAGTTGAACGGATGCCAAGACAGAAATCTGATAAGCTTGATTTCCCCCCAATCCTTTTAAAGAATCGGCCCTTTACTGCTGGCCATAACTCACTTATTTTCTTGATAAGAGCTCTTTCTGCCAATCTGAATAAAAACACTTCTAAAAACACCATATACTGAATCTGATTAAATCAGGGTATCTACAGGTATAATAAGTTATAACAAGTATAACAAGTTAACTTTAAGACTTTTAAGACCTTTTTAATACCACTTGATATTAAAACCAAACCTGCATTGGAAATACACACAAAAAGTGAAACTCTTTCCAAATAAACTGATGTCAAGTGTTGACTTCAGCAAGAGGTTCAGTGCAAATTTAAGGTACTTTTCCACAGTCATACTGTGTTGTACCTAAACCATACTGTGACAGCACGGAAGTTGCAGCATGCTTTGATTTTCCAGTGTATCTCAGCCTGGTAACGGTGTTTCTCACACATTAGCTGTGTTTCTGACACAGTTTATGGCCGGTTATCATCCCAAAACTGCCACCATGGAGTTGAACCAGCAGAAAGCTTTTCTGTCAGAGCTGCTTTTGTTACTCTGGTCTTTATTGTTTACAGACTTGTTTGAGTTCTTTCATTTTTTCTCAACATTCTTTAGCCGTGCAACAAAAACCTAACAAAGCTAAGTTGTTAGCGATGGCCTGGTACACCTTTGCGTTTCTCACAGCTTTGAAGATAAATTCATTAGCATATCTTCATTGTTTTTTGCTTGGCCAGTAAAAATGGCCTCTTTCTAATGTTGTGATGACAATATTTCGACCAGCCAGAGAGCAGTGAGCTGAACTGCGGCCTGGTTTTAGCCCTGCCGTCGAGTAGCCCAGGTATGACTCGGGTACGGGCTGCTTTCTTCATAATGGAAAAACATTTGTTCAGCTATAGAGTTGTTCCTTGTGCCAGTGGTTCTTTTCCACACGTAAACGTCTACACAAGCTCCGAGTCTGGAAACATGCCTTTGAACACTTCTTTAATATCATCATTTGAGCTGTATGAGTGGTGTCTCGCCACTGTACTCAGCACATAAATCACCACTGCTTTGAGTGTCGTAGAACCACAAATTGTTAGGAGGTAAGATCATGGTATTGTTGGCTAAGGATTTCCTCTCAATGCATCCACGCTAACAACCTCCCTAGTGGAACACAGGGTGGAGCAGAAATTGGGAACTGGAGTCTGCTAGCAGGCGTTTGCATGTTCTCAGTGTTCCTGCTCTGCATGTCCAATTTCACCAGCTTGATTTTCATTGTCCCAAGTTTAAAACTCCTTTGACAAACACTGCAATTTCCTTCATAATCAGTAATTTCAAGCCATGTGTCATTAAGTCTGCATTTGCCCATTTTACCTACAGAATACTGGAAATGATCACCCTTCTTCTTTGGTCTGGAACACTAAAATTCTTGTGATGTGACAAAAAATATTTAAACCAATCTAAATTTAAGACATTGCAATACTTTTTAAGGTCTTTTATGAATAAAAATTGATTTAAGGCATTTCAAGACTTTTTAAAGAACCATGTCCACCCTGAAAAAAAAAAAAAAAAAAAAAAAAGCACTGACAGTTGCTAATTTGCAATGTCAACTTCCATATGAGGATGACCTTCAGTTTAAAAAAAATGACAGTGTAATTTTCTTTGTTCACTCGTTATGTCTCAGCCAAGCTGGTTAAAGTATATAATTATCATAGCGACCCTATGAGTCACAGGTGTAAAGCTGTTTACAGGAGTTGTGTAAGAAGTTATGACATGGTGGGGTTCTCCTGCGGTGTGATGCACTGCTGATAGTAAGACTGATATATGCTTGACTGTATCTTGAAGATAATAAAGTGAGAGTTTTAGTCATGGCTCTGTCACACTCACACATCCACAGGCACGCGCAGCAGCACAGGCAGCACCGCCGCCTCCTCAGTCATACTCATCAGACGAGGCTCCAGCAGCTGCAGGATGGTGAGTCCAGCACGAAACACCGCCAGCAGACCTAGAGAGAGAGAGAGAGACAGACAGACAGACAGAGAGAGAAAGAGAGACAGACAGAGAGACAGACAGAGACACAGAGAGAGGCAGAGATGGGGAGAGAGAGAGAGAGAGACACAGATAGACAGGGACAGAGAAGGAGAGAGAAAGAGAAAGAGAAAGACAGACAGAGAGAGAAAGAGAGAGACAGAGAGATGGAGAGAGGGAGAGAGAGAGAGACAGAGAGACAGTAAATCACTTGACTTGAATCCCACTGAACATTTATAAAGGATTTTGAGTCCATCAGACTTCCATAATCTTGAGGAATTTAAGACATGTCGAAAAAAAGAATGCAGCTGAATTTAACAATGGTTATTTTAAAGCTGGAAGTATATTAGACAACAAAAAATCTGAATGTTTGCCAGGCTGCTCATGAAAATCAGCATGTGGGCCAGCATGACATGTGGCCAGCAGAGTGAGATCAGTCACTATGCCAAGCTCAACTCAAGCTTTAATAAACATAAGACACTTCATACTGTTTCATTCAGAAGAGCCACACAGCTTATCTACAGAGGTGGTTGAAAGTAAATTCACATAGTATTCTCTTAGTACATAAAGCTGACCTAAGATGGGATCAGATCTTCATCCCGCTCAGTCATGACAACAGAAAGAGAGCCCAATAAAATAAATACCACAAACACAATTCTAGTGATCCAATTTGAAACATATTGGCAGTATTATGTGAAAGTCTACCTTCAATAACTGTTGTTACTCCCTTGTTTAGCACTGAATTCAACCAAACATTTCCTGCAACTGTTAATGAATCTCATAGGTGGACTTGGAGGAATTTCAGCCTATTCCATCTTATAGAACCTCTTCACGCAAGAAATCTCACCATTACCACTCTGTTAAGGTCTTTGCTTCAGTTCCTGCCACATTTCTACTGGATTAAGGTCTGGATTTTGAATCCAAACATTTCTCTCTCTTTAACCATTTTTGGTAGAAGGACAAGTGTGTTTAGTGTTGGTGTCTTGCTGCGAGACATCTTCTGTTGAGCTTCATTTTCATGGACAAATGATCTGACATTCTTGTGTTTGCTGACACCTTCCAGAATCCACAGCACCATCAAACGACTGTAAGCTGTCCTGGCCCAGTGACAGTAACACAGCTCCAAACGATTCAACTGCAGACACGGTTTCTCACTGCAGGCATCAGACTCTTATTAGACCTGCATGATATGGGCAAAATATCAGTATTGCGATTTTACTGCTACATATTGCAATTGTGATGCTTTTCAAGATATTAAAGGGCCCATATCATCACTTTTCTGAAATTACAATGGCTCAAAGTCTGTAAATACTACTTCAAATGATATGTGTACTCCCCCTCATCCATACAGTCAGTACACGGAAAATAAACTACAAAACCAGAGTCTTTTCTATTCATGTTTTTTGTGATGTCACCAAACCAGCACATTTAAACACATCGCCTTATTGTCCCTACAGCAGTTTAGCCCCGCCCATTTATGCACCAATTCACCAACGCCTTTAATGGTTAAAAATTTGACTTGTAGGATTACATGAAGACCTCAATTCATCAAAACATCCAGTAACTCACCTGGAGCTGTGATTGGTCGATCCGACAGGAACATTGTGATTGGTTAGAGGTTCATTTGCATATTGCAGCCTTCTGCAATATCAGTATTGCAGAGACTGATATAGCAATAATAATTAGAAGACGATATATTGCACAGCCCTAGTTCTTCTATTGGAATACTGTGATCGGTTTTCACCAAACAATGTTTCTCCTTTAAGCATTGAAGATCTATTTATGCCTTTTAAGTCCACATAACATGCTTTGAGTAGTCTTCTGGCTCATGCATGTGGTCTGTCAACATACAGCATTTTTTTTTTCTTGAAAAGCAGTTATCCGCTCATACACACTGTTCCTGTTCAGTGTTTGTCTGATGGTGGACTCATGCACCCTGACAATAGCCAGTGCAGGAAAGGAAAACAGATCCTTAGCTGTTACCCTGGGTTTCCTCGTGATCTCCCAGAATATTACACAGCTTGCTGTGGGAGTGATTTTAATTGGTTGGCCACTCCTGGGGAGAGTGAGAGCGGTGTTCTGTGTTTGACGGTGGATTAGTCCAAACTACACAAGAATTGTTCGGTATCCTTTTCCAGCCTGATGAGCATCAACACCTGTTTCAGAAATCCTCAGAAATCTGTTTTGATTAAGCGTGTCCTCAAAAACATGTGGTGAAGACCAGACTTGATGTGTAGATGTTTTAGAAATAGAACAGCGTCACTTGCACTCACATTTAATTGTCATGCAATTGACTGAACCTCCTGACCCTGATTATCGCCTCTGCTGGACTCATTTTAGAGGTACACATACTTTGGCCAACAAAGACATTTAAGATTGCATCACTTTGTTCAATAAATAATTGAAATACTATATAATTGTTTGGATTATTTAATTATTGGCCTCTCTTTACCTCTTGTTATAACTTTGATGAAACTAATGCCTGCCTGTAAAGTGACTTTAAGTCCTCAGACTGATGA